>CAXKVI010000195.1:0-88443 GCA_964058755.1 Campiglossa producta
ATACTTATGTGCAGAACAGACATGTTTACACACCAAACTTCATGGGTACTTGCTACTCACGCCATTTTTTTTTTTTTAATATTGACCAAGATATGTCTTTAGGGGTTGATACTTAGGGTATTAAATGAAAGGTATTTTCGGTCATATACCAACGAAAATATTTTCAGGCAGGGTTGCCACCTGGGATTGGCACCTCACAAGCGGGTTTTCACCTAATACTTTATTTGGTTTTATATATGTACATGTAATCAAAACTTATACCGACATAAGTCTCATAGCTTATTTGTTTTCCAAACACGAGTGTTATAAGCCGCATTGGCTTTGAAAAGGTATCAAAATAAATGGCCAGAGCAAAACAAATATCTAACTACTACTTCATCGCAGGCCTGGTTAATCCTCAGACATATTCATTAGTTTGTTTTTTAGACACACTTTTCCCCGCTACATGAACACCTTTTTGGGTCGGTAATACGCCTAAAAATATACAACAAGGTTTTTTGATGAATACCTGCTTATTTGCCACTTCATACTTTTGTAGTTTGTTTGTCATACATACATATTTAGCCCCGACGGCTATACAATGCACACAACACAACAAAATTTGCGTTATGAATTTCAAGTAATCCTTACTACTTTACTTGGCAGTATCTCTTTGATTTGCTGCGCTTTTCTTTTCAGCTTTTCTTTTTTTGTTATACCCCTTCAGTGCGTCGCGCGCTACTCCACTGTAAACTAATTTGAAGTGGCGGTTTTGGCGGTTTCGTTTTGCTTTATCGTCTTTGTGGCAACGCCAACAAAGAAGGGAGCAGCGTGAAAAAGAAGCGGAAGGCGTAAGGGTTTAGCGCGGTGGTCACAAGCGTGCATGCGGTTTCTGTCGCATATTTGTCTTGCGGCTGCGTTCAAGATGTTGGTTACCTTTTGCAGCTGTGTTGTAACTTGCTGCGGTAGCTGGTACTGAAAGCCACTTACATAATATTTTCCGCTACTTCAGTATTATTATTTTTTTTTTTTTTTTTTAATATGAAATTTAATATTCTCTGCGTAGAAAGTATAGAAGGAGCTCTAAAATGAAGATAAAGTTGCAGATAAATTGCGGCTTGTTGGAAGTAAAAAGGAAAGTTAAAGGAAAGAAAATGTAAGTCTCCGGAATTTAAATGAAAACATGAAAGCAAGTAATGAGGTTTTTAATAAATTCTGTTTTTATAATTCTTTATGAATTTGTTTAGTCGAGTGAACATGTTTACTTTTTCTTTCTTGGTGGTGGCATCTCTATTCGGAAGCTGTAACAACCATTTGCTTTGGTATGGATATAAGCATGATTGCGAATAAAAGATCGATGACGCTATAGGTTATTTACTTTTACTTGAAGCTCAAGGTTGGGGTACTTAAAAGCTTTAAAGCTTTGAAAAGTTCAAATTTTTCTTTAGGAAACGTAAACTTTAAAAAAGTTTAAAGCTTTCAAAAGCTCAACGTTTTCCTTAGGAAACTCGAGCTTTCAAAAATCTCAAAAATGGCAAGAGCTCAACTTTCATTAAGAAACTTTAAGTTTAAAAAGCTCAACGTTCTCCTTAAAAAACCTGAACTTTAAAAAGCTCAACGCTATGAAAAGCTCAAGGTTTTCCTTAAGAAACGTAAACTTAACGTTCTCCTTAGGAAACTTGAACTTTGAAAAATTGCAAAAGCTCAACCTTTCAACTTAATGTTTAAAAAATCTCGAAACTTTCAAAAATGGCGAAACTCAACCTTTCCTAAGGAACTTTAAGTTTAAAAAAGCTCGAAACTTTCCAAGGCTCAAGGTTTTCCTTAAAACCCTGAAGTTTGAAAAGCTCAAAGCTTTCAAAAGGTCAACGTTTTCTTTAAGAAACTCGAGCTTTAAAACATCTCAGAACTCCAAGAACTGCACTTTTTGGTAAGAAGCCTGAACCTTAAAAAAGATCAAGGCTTTCAAAAGCTTTACGGTTTCCTTAAGAAACTCTAAGTTTGAAAAACCTCAAAGCTTTCAAAAGCTCACCGTTTTTCTTAAGAAACATTACATTTAAAATAGTTCAAAGCATGCAAAAGCTCAACGTTTTCCCAAAGAAACCTGAACTTCAAGGTTTTCAAAACACCAACGTTTTCCTTAATAAGCCTGAACTTTAAAAACTTCAAAGCCTGAGCTATATTTTTCAAGGCTTCCAAATGAAGTTTGTGAAAGTTTCAAAAAGTTGAAAATTTAAAGCTAAAAAGGTTAAAAAAAAAAAAAAATGAAAGCGGAAGACGGATTAAAAAAACGATTAAGCTTTAAGGAACGAAAGTATTGAAAAAGCTCGTGACTACGTTAAAAAATAAAAAGCTTGAAAGGAATTTTTAAGAACGTGAGGATTTAAAAAAGATTGCATCTGTTCTAAAGCTCCTACAGCTACATTAGAACCTGCTTTATAGAGCCTAAAGCTTTAGGCCGCATTTTAGGAATCAAACAAAAATATTTAATATGAAGTCTAAGAGTAAAATTTTTCTGTCCGCTTTTCTGGACGAGCTTCTGTTAAAATAAATCTAACAATTTCTCTAAACAAAAATTTTGGCTGACTAGACATTGTATACTTTCTTTAGTAACTTATTTTTTGCGCTTATTTAATATTTGGAAACGCTTCTTATTTTTACTAAAATCGCCTGCTTTTATTGCCAAATATTCTAAATTATTATGCTTTTTTTCCTAAAGAAATTACTTTCCAGCAAATAAAACTAATTTATAAATTACTGCAATTCCGCAAAATCTTCCTGCTCATTTATTTTTGTCTAGCTAACATAATTCTTTCCAAAATTCTATAAACTCATAAAATTTTCGCTACAATTTCTTAAAAAAAATTATCACTTTAAAATCCATTATGTGCCATACTTATTTTTATGTAAGCACGTTAATCATCCACTTGAAATGCCTATCGAAGCATACGGAGGAGCATTTGTGGAGATGAGTTAGTGTGGTGGTAGTGTAGGCTGTTAGCAGCAGCGCGCTTTTATTATACTTTTGGCAAGCAACTTAAGCCATGTCGCAAACCACTTGTCATGCCTATTCACTGTGCCAACTTCCTTCCGTGGCGCATCTCTCTATCTCTCTCTCTCTCACTCTCCCAGCGCTCGACTTTTCACGCTTCATGTTTTGTCCGTTTTCTGTTTCCGTACGTTTCGCTTTTGTTCATTTTGGTTTTTGTGGTTTGGCGGCGGCGGCGCATACACAATCATTAGCTTCATCTTTTATACTCATATTCGCGTAATCATCAGCGCCATAATTTACAATTCATGTTATCCTTTAGCTTGCTACCGAAGTCAAATGGTCTTCGGTGTGGGTTACTTCTTTCTCTATGTATAGGTATTGAGTTGAGCGGCCATCTGCTGTTCATTTAATGATTTATGTCACTTTGCGCTTCTCTTCTACTTCTTTTTGTACAGCTTCAATGTCTCGTGCCAAAAAAAGTTCTTATTATCCACTTGGCCCACGCCCTGCTCATTTCATCGTCGTTGAGTGGTTATATTTTTTCTAGTGTTTGTTTTTGTGCTCTATAATGAATAGGCTGTGTGTCGCGGTCATACAAAATTATATCGCCTTGTCTGTGAGATTTCATTATTTTGCACTGTTGCGCTACTCACTTTGCACTTTTAGTGCCTCTGCTTTTCTGAAGCTTCTCACTTAATTTTGATTTTTTTTCTTTCGTTTTTTTTATTATAATTATTTTTTTTTTCTTTTGGCACTATCTCTTTGGAATTGCAGTAATTTTTAGTTACTTTGCATATATTTTGGTTCGTTGTATTGATGGTTGAATGGTTTGACCATGAAATCAAGTAGTCCACTCCACACCCTTTTGTGCTTCCTATAAAACTTGTTCTTTTCGTTGAACTATCTTCTTTTTTTGCATATTCTTACTTTTCTCGTTTTTCTCGTTCATCGTTCGTCCAGTTTAAGTTTTTAATAAATACTTCACAGATTCAAGTTTTTTTTGTCTCGTATTTCGCGTCCGCTTATTTTCCTCATTCGCTTGCCAACGGTCTGTTTACCTTTCTCGTTTCGTTCGCGGTTACCAAGCGCTTGTTTCCTGTTTCCTTTTTACAACCATGTAGCACTTCCTTTTTTGAGAATAACTCCAGCAGCCCTTCCAAGCACTGTAGACCCCCTCAGTAGCAACACCCATAGGCTGTTGTTTGTTTGAGTGTCTGTCGTCTTTCGCTTTTGCTACATCTATCAACTGGTTTCTGGTGTGGGTGTATTTTGTGTGCAATTATAGCCGCTCATCCTTTGACAGACAACAAAACCGCTAAACGATTGCCTGTAGGATGTACTAGAACGTTAACTACAACAACAAACATCACAAGAGTATCGTCGTCAACTGCTCATACAGCAACTGCAAACAACGAAAATACTGATTTCCAACTCGAAAATTTGCATCCGGTCGCCGGAATTTTTTTGTTTTTTTCCTCTGTAGTGCAATCGTTTTTTGTCCATTGATATTAGTCAATCTCCCGAGTGGTGCAGGCTGGTAAGTACTTGTTAAAGGATTGTTTTTTTTTTTCCTTTTTTTTTGAATTTGTCGCTTGAAATCTTTTTTTTTTCATTTTTCTTTTTAGTGCAATTGATTACACTCAATCAAAACTGTGTGGTGAAATTTCGATTATTTTATCAATTTAGAATCATTTAGGGGTAAAATTGGGGTGGGTTATTTTAGAATCATTTTTGGGTCAAATGATTCAACCAAAATCACGTTCAATTCTTATCCATTCCCATTCCTGTGTAGTGTTCTACGACGAATGTGCAAAGATCCGCCATTTAATAACAGCCAAAGTTGGACAACCCCGCTTAAACATGTGAAATCGCAGTAACAATGTGTAGCACATTCATGTTTATGGATCAAAGAAAATGTTTAGAAATGGAATTTCTATATTTTTAAAAATTTTCGTTGAGCCAGAAACACGAATGTAGCAAAATGTTTACGTATACGCCATGGTCTCTGTTAGAAATTCAATTTTCAGAGATTGAACTAAGCATTCATGAAAATGGCATTGCAAATTTCCGGGTGTTCCTTGGACTTCGGGAACCCCTTTACTTTCGTGAGTCGTAGAGAAACGAGAGATTAGTCACATGAGTCTATTAACTCGAATCTGGAAAATTTTCACATTCATGTTTCTGGCAAGCGAGCGAAGATATATGATGGATTACGGTTCAGTGAACTGTGATGCCGAAATATGCCAAAGATGTCCAAATTTCTAACAACGCAGCAAGAAAGCTACACAGCAAATAAAAACAAAATTATCAAAGCAAAAAAAAAAACTGGTCCTTTGGGGTCGTTAGAACCACTCGAAATTGTACAATGCCCTCAGTGCGTTTTATGGACAAAAAAACAACATCTTGTAACATTTTTTGTTGTCATTATTTTCTTGATGCTTCCCTTCAATGCTTGAAACGGTCTTTTGTCTATATTATTTATAATAAATTACACAAAAAATCAAATAGCTTGAGGGCGATAGGGTGCATTGATATCTGAGAACATACATATGCAAACACATACGAGACTGACTACTCACCACTTTTGTGAGATGAGCTGAAGAAAAGCAAGCAGCAGACATACTTAACTGAAAGATATCAAAATATGTGTAGCCTACAAACAGGCGCAGAACCCATGCAGGCAAGAAAAATGCCAAAACCGCAGTAGTAACAATAAAACAAGCGATATGAGAAGAATAATGAGGTAGAAGAGTAACCTTTCTGCTACACATAAAAAGTAAAACAAAAAACAATGAAAGCATAAGAAATGTGCGCGAGGAAATATGAAATCTTTTGGCAAAGAACTGACTCACATCATTTGTCTCTAAAAAGTTAAAGTGGTAGCTGGTTCAACTGAGCGCTTGGTTGCTACATACTTTTTTATGTTTTTTTGAAGTTATCTTCTTAGGCGGCGATCTGAAGTTTTGATTGAGAGTAAAATTTGAGAAAATGGCTGATGATGCAACGGAAATTATGCAACGGATATAGAAATTGTAGCCGACTATCAGGCATATTGTGCACACTTTCAGGCGTAGGCGATTTCTAGGATCTAGCCAACATTGCACAAATTGTAATAGTTAGGCCGAGCAGAATTCATGGATGTTGCCACTTATGGCAGTTTATAGGGTTGCCACCTATCAAAATATTTTTTTAAATATAGAGCTAGATATGGGTATCAAATGAAAGGTATTTTCGGCCGTATTCCAAATAAGATAATTTCGAGCAGGGTTGCCACCTAACCGCAATTTATTTATTTTTTCGTATATCTCGGGAACTACTGCACCGATTTGGATAAAGTTTGGCATATAGACAATTTGGTTCATTCTAAGATTATATACATGGGTGTTGCCACTTAGGGCAGTTTACAGAGCTGCCTTGAATCCCAATATTTTTAAATATACAGCTAGATAAGCTAATATGGGTATCAAATCAAAGGTATTTTCGACCATATTCCAAATATGATAATTTGAAGCAGGGTTGCCAACTAACCGAAATTTTTTTTTTGGTTCGTATATCTCGGGAACTGCTTGACCGATTTGAATAAAACTTGGCACATAGACAATTTGATTCATTCTAAGATTATATAAATGGGCGTTGCCACAAAGGTCGGTTTACAGGGTTGCCACATATCTAAAAAAAATTTAAATATAGAGCTAGATATGCCAATATGGATATTAAATGAAAATTATTTGCGGCCGTATTCCAAATATGACAATTTTACGCAGGGTTGCCATTTATGGTGCCCACACAACCGCAATTTACAACCCTTTTTTCAACTCTCATTCCTATCTTTCTTCGCTTTCACACTATCTCCCCCCCCCCTCCCCCCCTCCCCCTTTTTTCTCCATTCCCCCTTTCCTTCCACCACGCCCCTCTTCATATATATCCCATTCGTATTGGCCCCTGTTAATTTAGGCATAATTCTAGCGACGTACCGCATTTGAAGGAAAACGAACCATGTATAAGATATTTTCGTATTGATCGGCTCCCTGGTTCACTTCCCGGAAGTAAGAAATTGTGAATCTAAACCATTCTCGAATGCACCTTATTTATATTTCGTTATTTCTGAATTTAAGAAGTTAACTTCTTTCACGTGTACTGGCTACACACGTTTTTTTTTTATATCTTGTTTATTTTGCTGTTATGCGCGTTGCCTAGCCTATGGCTAAATCTTAAGCCAGCAACAAATAAGAAATGAAGTTGTTGAGTTTCTTTCCCCATTTACCCTTCATTCGAACGCTCCTGTTGCTTTGCTCACAAATCCTAGCTGGCTGTTGTTAACATCCCAAAGCGACAGATCTCCTATGTATTTAGCCCATCTCGTGTGTCTAACAATCAGCAAGCAAGCAAGCAAGTATGGCATACTTAAGCTTTTCTCATTTATTTATTTCATATTTCATTTCATTTTACAAGCAAAGAGCTAGAAAAGTGTAACTAAACAAGCGGACGACATACGAGTAGCAAAATAATAGACAATACTTTATCTTTTGAGATTCGTCACACAGCTAAACGCAGTCGACTCAAGACACATTTATTCATTCATTCGTTCTCAAGTTGTCATTTGCAGGTATTAGATTCTTAATAAGTTGTATTGTTGTAGCTTTGTATAACTACAACAAAAGCAAGCATCATGAGAAGCAAGCCAGACAGCGTTGTAGTGCTACACAGTAGTTAGTTGAATAGATTTGAGATTACAGCAAATGAAGCAATAAGAATATCAAAAATTAATCTAAAGGAAAGAAAGTTTTAAACGACAGCGCAGCAGCAAGAAGAGCTGCATTTCAAAAGGATTTATTTAGCATGAATATTTCGTAATTTTGCAACAATAAAATAGAGCGAAGCATATTGCACTAGCGAAGGCAGTAGATATTCATTTGATGCGGCTGCTGTTGGCAGTTGAGCAAAATGAAATCAAAATTGCTTAACAAAAAAAGAGATAAGAAACAGAGTTCTAAAAGACTATCTGTACATAAGTGAGCCACAAAGCAGGAGACAATTGTTCGTAAAAAAAAAAAAAATTCAAAAGGATGCCCTATATTTATCAACAGCTACACGCCAAATATCAAGCTCATCGAGTCATAATTATGGTTGCTTAGGACATATCGGGCCCTGGTAAACTTCCTGGAAAAAAATTACCCCACCCTTTAACCTAAGCATAACGCTACCTACATACCAAATTTCAAATAAATCAAACCATCTATACGATAGTTTAGAATAAGTCAGTCCTGGATCCAATTTCCGGAAGAAAATTTATCTATATATTAATCTAAGCATATATGTAGCTACGTACACACCAAATTTCAAGCAAATCGAGCGATATATACGATTGTTTAGAATAGATCAGTCCCTGATCCACTTTCCGGAAGAAAAATCAAATAAATACAGCCATTTATACGATAGTTTCGATTAGGGCGGCCCCGAGTCCACTTCCTTAAAATAAAACTTTACAGAAACACTCTCCAGGCACCTACTAATTTATCCCGAAAATTTGAAGAAAATCGGACGAGTAATTTTGGAGTCCATAAGCTACATACATCCAATTTTATATATATATATTATAATTATTTCGATCCGTGCGCCACCTACTGGAATTTTTAAACTTTATTTTAAGCTGTAAACTCTTTCTGAGTCTTAACTACTCAAATTTCAAGTCTATAGATCAATGATTTTGTAAATAATTATCTCGATCTGAACGTCCCCGGTGAACATTAGCTTATCTCAAGATTCTAGTCCTCATCTCAGTAATTTCTTAAACACCCCTTCCCTATTTAGATACGTAGGTTTATCATTTGGCTTTGAGCCCGTTCCAAGTTTCAAGCATATAGATCATTGTTTTAGGATTATTATGGGATTATTTTAAGGACATTTTGGGAGCATTTTTAGATAATTTTGGGGTCAGTTTTGGGTCGTTTTGGGTATAATTTCGGATCATTTTGGGAACATTTCAGGGTCTTTTAGGGTCGTTTTGGGATCATTTTAGAGTTATTATGGGATTATTTTAGGGCCATTTTCGGATCATTTTGGTTTAGTAGCAGTAAGGTTAGCGCTAAATTGATAGCCCGAACAAGCTCGGTTATCCAGGTACTTACTTTAAAATCACGAACTATTTTTCCCAAGCTACGACTGTATGATGAAATGTAAGGGATACGGGCTATATACAAATACAGAGTTTTCTAGATTCTAGTTTATAATAAATCAATGTTTTCCAAAAACGTTAGGCAACGATTAAAAGTTTGAGTCGAAACTTTAGGATATTCCTTTAAACCAAATCACAAAAGTTTGAAACCCACCAAAAATAGTTTGAAACACAAATAAAAAATGTATATATATCATATATCATTTTCCCCATATGCTGTCCGCCTGACAAGCATATTTCCAACTAAAGTCATATTTAAGTCACTGAAGCATAATAAGAAAACAATCTTATGAATAATATATTTAGAATGAAATGAAGTGGAATGTGCTGACTTGAACAAAATCATTTTCTTGTTTCATTGTTTTCTAACAATTTTTCCTACAGACACAAAAATGAATATTTATGCGAAAGAAAGTAAAAAAATAATGGCGTGCCGAATAAGTAATATGATACAAACTAAGGCAGCATAACAATAGATAATAAATTGATAACAATGGGTTGTATATTTTTTTTATCAGGCCAAAACAACAAGTGACCGATTTGTTCGCAATCAACGCATATGGAGAGAAAAGTATTAAGGAGTCATAATAAATAACAAGGAAAAAATGAGGCTGGTAAACTATAAAAAAAGGATGAATGAGGAAATAATGAGAAACGAAGAGAAAGGATAATCTATATTAATATTGGGGATAACTATTTGCTTATAATGGAAACTTAAGATGGAAGTCTTATCAGTATAGAAAATTATACATTAGAGACTGAAATCAATTGAGAGGTTGAGGTGGATAGAAATCAGTCATTTTAGACGTTTGGCTTAAACAATTTATTGATATAGATTTCTCTAGAGAGATATATTTAAAAATTCTAGAATATATAACTTTGATTTTTGGAGTACAAAATAAAATTCAGCATGAATATCTGCAAAAAAAAAATGGAACATGAACAAGCCTCTCTGGGAGACCATGGCACATTCGTACACCAACCCAGCTTCAAGAAGCATTTCAATTGAATTTAAGTCTAATTATTAATTTTTCTTAACAGCTAACATTTCAACTTTTCTTTGTTCCACATTGTTTGTACACAAAACAATGGAGAGAATTAAATATTTTTCGACATTTTTAATATAAAAAAGTTTGAAATAAATGAAAGAACTTAAGACGAAAGTCCATTGTTTGAAAGTTCTTAAAATAAAAGCTCAACCCACATACTGTTCTTGCAGCTTAAAGCTAAATAAAATGCCTACTTTACCACATACAGAACACTTACTTACATGGAAACATGAAAAGAAAAAGAGGTAATAAAAAAAAGAATGTAGAGAACATATTTGCATGTGAAAATCAACATGGCAAATGTCACTTAACGTGACAGCTTTTGATAATAATGAAAAAGAGTAAATGTGAAAGAAAATATGTGAAATAAAAACAATAAAGAAGCAAAGAAAACAAAAGCCAAAAAAAAAGTAGCAAAACAAAAACACAACGAAAAAATACAAAAACAATGCAAAATATGGGCACTCGAGATATAAGCAGCAAACAAAAGAAAATTGAGATACGAAACAAAAGAAGGAAAAAGGTAAAACGAGGCGAGAACAATTTTGAGCACAAATAACATAGCAACCGCAAAAAAAGGAAACAAAACCTTACAAAGAAAACAAAACAAGTGAAAAACGAATGAGAATGCTTTTTAGGGAAAATTTTCAAGCAAACAGAAGAAAAAATGATCTACCAAAAATAAAAAAAATTATTACTGAGGCTCGTAGTATTAGAAAAGAAGCATATAAAGCAAAAAACCCGCGGCGAAGGTTTTCAAGAAAAGGAGAAATAAGCCTAATATTTAAATTTTTAGTAATATTTTAGTAAGTAACCGATATTCGATAAAGAATCAAAGGGACATAGTCATAGTCGAAATAAAGTATATACTGAAGTTAGCGTAATTTTTCTGATAGTTAGGCCCTTGGAAATGTTGTTGACCATAACTATGCCCAAATGAGAACAAATATATTCCAACGTGAGACCTAACTTTAAATATACCTTACAACTTTACACAAGGATTTGGATAAAATTTGGTGTGTAGATAGTTCACTACGCTCTAAAGGCTTGGTTTCCTCGAAAGCGGTGACGCTATATAGCGCTCGTTATATAGCGGTGAAATACGTTGTCAAAAATACTGACATGTAAAAGTAATTGGGTGTAAACTAAGAAGACGGTGAAGTTCACCGTAATGTAATATAGCGGCAAGCTTTCAAGCATAGCGGCCGGCATGACGGTGGCAATTTTTCGTCAACGTTTTTTCCCACCGTAATTGTCATAACGGTGAGAAATCTATCAAATATTTCAATTTGATTTACGAAACGCCAGTTTATTTCTTGTTTATGTTTTAAAAAATTCATAAAATCATAAAATAAAATAAAAAAACATCAATCAAAAAACTAAATCAACGGTTTAATATCAACAGAGTCCACCGCTTCAGTTCTTAGAGTTTACATAAAAGCGGTCATGCTGGTGACGTTGATTGAAGCAGTGAGCATGTAGCGGTAGCTAGATAGCGGCACCGCTATTCGAGGGTCATGAGTCATGACTTTAAAGATATATATAAGGTACCATATCTTACGATTTTAAAAAAGCTATTCTTATCTATCCTCTACTAACTCGGAAACGCCTCTATCGATTTCGTTGAAATTTGGTGTGTGGTTAGTGTGCTCGATTCTAAGACTTTCTATCTGTTGCCACCGATAAAGTTTTAACAAGGCTGCCACCGAATTTAAGTTTTTTTAGTTTAAGCAAGATATGTCAAAAGAAAGGTATTTTACGTCGTAACACCTCCACTGATTTGGATGAAGTTTGGTGTGCAGATAGTTTACTACACTCTAAGAAATCGAGCGTCATGAGTCCCAACTTCAAAGATATATGTATATAAGATACCATATCTTACAACATTAAACGAGCTATTCTTATCCAACCTCTACTAACTCGGAAACGCCTCCATCGATGTCGATGAATTTATGAGCGTCAAGTTAGCTAAGCACCCTAATGCAATCGAGTCGGGACCAGGTGGATAATTTGCCGTTATTTTGCCGTGATTTTGCCGGGAAAGAATTAATTTTGCCGTGTAATTTTTTCCCGGAATTTTGGGGTGCTTTGCTAACTTGATATCAACTTAGCTAAGCACCCTAATGAAAACGGTGTTAGAGACAAGATATCGAAACCGGACTTGTTTCATATTTTGCCGTTATTTTGCCGTGATTTTGCCGGGAAAGAATTAATTTTGTCGGGCAATTATTTTTGGACTTTTTCATATACGAAGTTTCGCGTCAACTTAGCTAAGCACCCTAATGAAAACGGTGTTAGAGACAAGATATCGAAACCGGACTTGTTTCATATTTTGCCGTTATTTTGCCGTGATTTTGCCGGGAAAGAATTAATTTTGTCGGGCAATTATTTTTGGACTTTTTCATATACGAAGTTTCGCGTCAACTTAGCTAAGCACCCTAATGAAAACGGTGTTAGAGACAAGATATCGCAACCGGACTTGTTTCATATTTTGCCGTTATTTTGCCGTGATTTTGCCGGGAAAGAATTAATTTTGCCGGGTAATTTTTTCCCGGAATTTTGGGGTGCTTTGCTAACTTGATATCAACTTAGCTAAGCACCCTAATGAAAACGGTGTTAGAGACAAGATATCGAAACCGGACTTGTTTCATATTTTGCCGTTATTTTGCCGTGATTTTGCCGGGAAAGAATTAATTTTGTCGGGCAATTATTTTTGGACTTTTTCATATACGAAGTTTCGCGTCAACTTAGCTAAGCACCCTAATGAAAACGGTGTTAGAGACAAGATATCGAAACCGGACTTGTTTCATATTTTGCCGTTATTTTGCCGTGATTTTGCCGGGAAAGAATTAATTTTGTCGGGCAATTATTTTTGGACTTTTTCATATACGAAGTTTCGCGTCAACTTAGCTAAGCACCCTAATGAAAACGGTGTTAGAGACAAGATATCGCAACCGGACTTGTTTCATATTTTGCCGTTATTTTGCCGTGATTTTGCCGGGAAAGAATTAATTTTGCCGGGTAATTTTTTCCCGGAATTTTGGGGTGCTTTGCTAACTTGATATCAACTTAGCTAAGCACCCTAATGAAAACGGTGTTAGAGACAAGATATCGAAACCGGACTTGTTTCATATTTTGCCGTTATTTTGCCGTGATTTTGCCGGGAAAGAATTAATTTTGTCGGGCAATTATTTTTGGACTTTTTCATATACGAAGTTTCGCGTCAACTTAGCTAAGCACCCTAATGAAAACGGTGTTAGAGACAAGATATCGAAACCGGACTTGTTTCATATTTTGCCGTTATTTTGCCGGGAAAGAATTAATTTTGCCGGGTAATTTTTTCCCGGAATTTTGGGGTGCTTTGCTAACTTGATATCAACTTAGCTAAGCACCCTAATGAAAACGGTGTTAGAGACAAGATATCGAAACCGGACTTGTTTCATATTTTGCCGTTATTTTGCCGTGATTTTGCCGGGAAAGAATTAATTTTGTCGGGCAATTATTTTTGGACTTTTTCATATACGAAGTTTCGCGTCAACTTAGCTAAGCACCCTAATGAAAACGGTGTTAGAGACAAGATATCGAAACCGGACTTGTTTCATATTTTGCCGTTATTTTGCCGTGATTTTGCCGGGAAAGAATTAATTTTGTCGGGCAATTATTTTTGGACTTTTTCATATACGAAGTTTCGCGTCAACTTAGCTAAGCACCCTAATGAAAACGGTGTTAGTGACAAGATATCGAAACCGGACTTGTTTCATATTTTGCCGTTATTTTGCCGTGATTTTGCCGGGAAAGAATTAATTTTGTCGGGCAATTATTTTTGGACTTTTTCATATACGAAGTTTCGCGTCAACTTAGCTAAGCACCCTAATGAAAACGGTGTTAGAGACAAGATATCGAAACCGGACTTGTTTCATATTTTGCCGTTATTTTGCCGTGATTTTGCCGGGAAAGAATTAATTTTGCCGGGTAATTTTTTCCCGGAATTTTGGGGTGCTTTGCTAACTTGATATCAACTTAGCTAAGCACCCTAATGAAAACGGTGTTAGAGACAAGATATCGAAACCGGACTTGTTTCATATTTTGCCGTTATTTTGCCGTGATTTTGCCGGGAAAGAATTAATTTTGTCGGGCAATTATTTTTGGACTTTTTCATATACGAAGTTTCGCGTCAACTTAGCTAAGCACCCTAATGAAAACGGTGTTAGAGACAAGATATCGAAACCGGACTTGTTTCATATTTTGCCGTTATTTTGCCGTGATTTTGCCGGGAAAGAATTAATTTTGTCGGGCAATTATTTTTGGACTTTTTCATATACGAAGTTTCGCGTCAACTTAGCTAAGCACCCTAATGAAAACGGTGTTAGTGACAAGATATCGAAACCGGACTTGTTTCATATTTTGCCGTTATTTTGCCGTGATTTTGCCGGGAAAGAATTAATTTTGCCGGGTAATTTTTTCCCGGAATTTTGGGGTGCTTTGCTAACTTGATATCAACTTAGCTAAGCACCCTAATGAAAACGGTGTTAGAGACAAGATATCGAAACCGGACTTGTTTCATATTTTGCCGTTATTTTGCCGTGATTTTGCCGGGAAAGAATTAATTTTGTCGGGCAATTATTTTTGGACTTTTTCATATACGAAGTTTCGCGTCAACTTAGCTAAGCACCCTAATGAAAACGGTGTTAGAGACAAGATATCGCAACCGGACTTGTTTCATATTTTGCCGTTATTTTGCCGTGATTTTGCCGGGAAAGAATTAATTTTGCCGGGTAATTTTTTCCCGGAATTTTGGGGTGCTTTGCTAACTTGATATCAACTTAGCTAAGCACCCTAATGAAAACGGTGTTAGAGACAAGATATCGAAACCGGACTTGTTTCATATTTTGCCATTATTTTGCCGTGATTTTGCCGGGAAAGAATTAATTTTGTCGGGCAATTATTTTTGGACTTTTTCATATACGAAGTTTCGCGTCAACTTAGCTAAGCACCCTAATGAAAACGGTGTTAGAGACAAGATATCGAAACCGGACTTGTTTCATATTTTGCCGTTATTTTGCCGTGATTTTGCCGGGAAAGAATTAATTTTGTCGGGCAATTATTTTTGGACTTTTTCATATACGAAGTTTCGCGTCAACTTAGCTAAGCACCCTAATGAAAACGGTGTTAGAGACAAGATATCGCAACCGGGCTTGTTTCATATTTTGCCGTTATTTTGCCGTGATTTTGCCGGGAAAGAATTAATTTTGCCGGGTAATTTTTTCCCGGAATTTTGGGGTGCTTTGCTAACTTGATATCAACTCTATAAAAATTCCTACGCGACGCAAGAGAAAGTGAAAAACGATGGCCTTGCTTTTGTCGCCAACCAAAAAATCTAGAGGGAGTACCTAATATCTGACATATCGTTTGGGGAGTCCATCTCTGTTGCTCCCCAAAGAGGAATATGAGAGCAAAGAGTGAAGGATTTTGATCTATTGCTCCACAATCATGTCAAAAGGAGTACTCTTTCATCCATCGCTTGAGGAGATCTCTACTTTTGTTACACTAAGAGTAGCATGTGAGCATATAATGTATGTATTAAATCTCCCTTATTTCTCCAAAATCATGCCACAGCGAGTGCTTTTTATACCTCGCACGGGGAGATTTCACCACAAGTTCAACTGTGAATATGAATAACAAATATGAAATTCTTACTAAATACAAAGATTTAAAGCAGCGGCAGGTAACTGCGCCGTGTCAAAAGTAAAATAAAATCAATGACGCCTGTCCTCAAAAATTCCAGGAAATTTTTTTTTTTTGGAGTTTTTGACTTACCATTGAAACTTTAATTAGAGCGAGGAGCGTTTTTTGTCACGTTGTCTCTTTTTAACTTAACAAAATAGTATATGTAAGAAGGAGACCACATGATTAAAAACGCTCAACCCTCCAATTTAGTTTGCAATGCAAATTACAAGCTGATGCACGAATTCAAAATAGCGTGTGAGCAGCAGCAGCCGAAGGCGCTCTCACTGTGCGAAATGCAATCTGTTTGCGCTGTAGCACGAAGCTAATCGAGATTTTTTTAAGCGGCGGCTGAGCGCGTCGCGTCAATATTTTCGTTTCCAAAAATTGGATTTTTTGCAGTAGGGTGTCTAATAATTCCATCTTTTTTAAAAACCGAGTTTCGAATTGCTCGGAAGGTATTTGCTTCCTTTAGCTCCCTACTACTGAAAAACTAGCTAAAATTATAGGAGAGGGCTTAAAAGACGTGTTTTGGTGTCAGGATCACGGATATGGAAGCGCTTTTTTAATTTTTTGTTTCAGTGTAAAGTTATGGTCAAAAAACCAGAGTTACAGAAACTTTGAACAATTTTTTTTTTTTTTAAATAACAAAAAAATATTCCTGGAAGTTAGGTCCTATTTTCTGTTATACAAAATCAAAAACTCGTAAAATTCAGTAAATTTTTTTTTTTATTAAACGCATCTATTATTCCTGGAAGTTAGGTCCTATTTTCTGTTATACAAAATCAAAAACTCGTAAAATTCAGTAATTTTTTTTTTTATTAAACGCATCTATTATTCGGCCTTTTCAGCCGAAGCCCGAAGCCGAATAAAAAATATTGGCCGAATAGGCCGAATACCAAAACTTGGCCGAATATTCGGTCGGACACTACTGCTTATAAATGGAGAATGCTTATATCGGGAATTATACATTTATACATTTTGGCTACATTGTTCATAATGCTTATAAGCGAGTTATTCTTATAACTGTGTTCAGTATTTAAATTAGCTATTTTTTTATTTTTCTATTGTTTTTCCAGGAGAGATAACAGTGATAGGAGTCGACATGGACCATCCTGTATCATTAGGGACATTTAATAAAACTTATGTTTGCCCCAAAACTGACGAAATTTACAATATTCTAGGTGTCGTAGAATACAGAGGCCCATCTATTACAAGGCGATCGGCAACAGATTTGGGGCACTACATTGCCATTACCAGAAGAAACGGCTGCTGGGTGGCGTACGACGACCACAAACAAAAATCAAAAGCCGTCAATGATGATTTTACTCTAACTGCCGAGCTCCTTGTTTATTCTAAAATTTAAAAAATAAAACACCATAAAGTATTAAAATCTCTCGTTTTATTTTAATGAATAGTTCATATAATTTTTTTTTTTTTCCGGATAAATTACGGCAAATTATGCTAACATGGTTTTCATTGGGTGCTTAGCTTAGCTAAGTTGATATCAAGTTAGCAAAGCACCCCAAAATTCCGGGAAAAAATTCCCCGGCAAAATTAATTCTTTCCCGGCAAAATAACGGCAAAATATGAAACAAGTCCGGTTTCGATATCTTGTCTCTAACACCGTTTTCATAAGGGTGCTTAGCTAAGTTGACGCGAAACTTCGTATATGAAAAAGTCCAAAAATAATTGCACGACAAAATTAATTCTTTCCCGGCAAAATAACGGCAAAATATGAAACAAGTCCGGTTTCGATATCTTGTCTCTAACACCGTTTTCATTAGGGTGCTTAGCTAAGTTGACGCGAAACTTCGTATATGAAAAAGTCCAAAAATAATTGCCCGACAAAATGAATTCTTTCCCGGCAAAATCACGGCAAAATAACGGCAAAATATGAAACAAGTCCGGTTTCGATATCTTGTCTCTAACACCGTTTTCATTAGGGTGCTTAGCTAAGTTGATATCAAGTTAGCAAAGCACCCCAAAATTCCGGGAAAAAATTACCCGGCAAAATTAATTCTTTCCCGGCAAAATCACGGCAAAATAACGGCAAAATATGAAACAAGTCCGGTTGCGATATCTTGTCTCTAACACCGTTTTCATTAGGGTGCTTAGCTAAGTTAACGCGAAACTTCGTATATGAAAAAGTCCAAAAATAATTGCCCGACAAAATTAATTCTTTCCCGGCAAAATCACGGCAAAATAACGGCAAAATATGAAACAAGTCCGGTTTCGATATCTTGTCTCTAACACCGTTTTCATTAGGGTGCTTAGCTAAGTTAACGCGAAACTTCGTATATGAAAAAGTCCAAAAATAATTGCCCGACAAAATTAATTCTTTCCCGGCAAAATCACGGCAAAATAACGGCAAAATATGAAACAAGTCCGGTTTCGATATCTTGTCTCTAACACCGTTTTCATTAGGGTGCTTAGCTAAGTTGATATCAAGTTAGCAAAGCACCCCAAAATTCCGGGAAAAAATTACCCGGCAAAATTAATTCTTTCCCGGCAAAATCACGGCAAAATATGAAACAAGTCCGGTTGCGATATCTTGTCTCTAACACCGTTTTCATTAGGGTGCTTAGCTAAGTTAACGCGAAACTTCGTATATGAAAAAGTCCAAAAATAATTGCCCGACAAAATTAATTCTTTCCCGGCAAAATCACGGCAAAATAACGGCAAAATATGAAACAAGTCCGGTTTCGATATCTTGTCTCTAACACCGTTTTCATTAGGGTGCTTAGCTAAGTTAACGCGAAACTTCGTATATGAAAAAGTCCAAAAATAATTGCCCGACAAAATTAATTCTTTCCCGGCAAAATCACGGCAAAATAACGGCAAAATATGAAACAAGTCCGGTTTCGATATCTTGTCTCTAACACCGTTTTCATTAGGGTGCTTAGCTAAGTTGACGCGAAACTTCGTATATGAAAAAGTCCAAAAATAATTGCCCGACAAAATGAATTCTTTCCCGGCAAAATCACGGCAAAATAACGGCAAAATATGAAACAAGTCCGGTTTCGATATCTTGTCTCTAACACCGTTTTCATTAGGGTGCTTAGCTAAGTTGATATCAAGTTAGCAAAGCACCCCAAAATTCCGGGAAAAAATTACCCGGCAAAATTAATTCTTTCCCGGCAAAATCACGGCAAAATAACGGCAAAATATGAAACAAGTCCGGTTGCGATATCTTGTCTCTAACACCGTTTTCATTAGGGTGCTTAGCTAAGTTAACGCGAAACTTCGTATATGAAAAAGTCCAAAAATAATTGCCCGACAAAATTAATTCTTTCCCGGCAAAATCACGGCAAAATAACGGCAAAATATGAAACAAGTCCGGTTTCGATATCTTGTCTCTAACACCGTTTTCATTAGGGTGCTTAGCTAAGTTGACGCGAAACTTCGTATATGAAAAAGTCCAAAAATAATTGCCCGACAAAATGAATTCTTTCCCGGCAAAATCACGGCAAAATAACGGCAAAATATGAAACAAGTCCGGTTTCGATATCTTGTCTCTAACACCGTTTTCATTAGGGTGCTTAGCTAAGTTGATATCAAGTTAGCAAAGCACCCCAAAATTCCGGGAAAAAATTACCCGGCA
This sequence comes from Campiglossa producta, assembly GCA_964058755.1. Taxonomy (NCBI): domain Eukaryota; kingdom Metazoa; phylum Arthropoda; class Insecta; order Diptera; family Tephritidae; genus Campiglossa; species Campiglossa producta. Next base: position 19,524 of record CAXKVI010000195.1, read on the forward strand.
AAATTAAGTCTTTCCCGGCAAAATCACGGCAAAATAACGGCAAAATATGAAACAAGTCCGGTTGCGATATCTTGTCTCTAACACCGTTTTCATTAGGGTGCTTAGCTAAGTTAACGCGAAACTTCGTATATGAAAAAGTCCAAAAATAATTGCCCGACAAAATTAATTCTTTCCCGGCAAAATCACGGCAAAATAACGGCAAAATATGAAACAAGTCCGGTTTCGATATCTTGTCTCTAACACCGTTTTCATTAGGGTGCTTAGCTAAGTTAACGCGAAACTTCGTATATGAAAAAGTCCAAAAATAATTGCCCGACAAAATTAATTCTTTCCCGGCAAAATCACGGCAAAATAACGGCAAAATATGAAACAAGTCCGGTTTCGATATCTTGTCTCTAACACCGTTTTCATTAGGGTGCTTAGCTAAGTTGACGCGAAACTTCGTATATGAAAAAGTCCAAAAATAATTGCCCGACAAAATGAATTCTTTCCCGGCAAAATCACGGCAAAATAACGGCAAAATATGAAACAAGTCCGGTTTCGATATCTTGTCTCTAACACCGTTTTCATTAGGGTGCTTAGCTAAGTTGATATGCACCCCAAAATTCCGGGAAAAAATTACACGGCAAAATTAATTCTTTCCCGGCAAAATCACGGCAAAATAACGGCAAATTATCCACCTGGTCCCGACTCGATTGCATTAGGGTGCTTAGCTAACTTGACGCTCATGAGTGGCTCGGTGCCATCCTTGCCTAACCCTCAATTTAGTAATTTCCTAATAATTAGTGACAAAGTTAATAGTTAATTAAAAATTAAACAGCCTAAGGCTAGAAATGCCTAACCCTCACAATATTTATTATGCGAAAAAACAATATTTAAGGAATGAGAATAGTTTGGAGTATTTCTAAGTAGTATAGCATACTAACTCCATATAAAAAATTTCGAGGGTTAGGCAAGGATGGCACTAAGCCACTCATATGTAACTATGTATATACGATTTTTTATTGCCTTAGCTACAAATACAAAATGTTAAAAGTATGCCAAGATGTACGCATAGTTAATATTCTCTTTACCTATTCCTAAGCAGTATCTGTTGATTGTGTGCGGAAAACCGTACACATGCCATGCTAATCTAGTTAGTTAGAACTTCATAAATATTAAGAGATTTATAATTATCTCAAACTGATTAGCAAATAAGTGCGAATAGCGTTAATTAATGAGAATTGCACTGCAAAGTAAAAGCAGTAACAAATGTGGATAGCTAAATGCCTATCATGAATTATAGCACAATAAAAGCATATTATGGCTAAAGTGAATGGAACTCTATAAAACAGCTGAGCATTTTCATTAATACCGAGAGCCCTTACTGTTCAGGTGCCGTAGAAATAATTTTAAATTCTTGATTTAGGCAGTTTGCTTAACTACTGATCCATATATGTATGTCATCAATCCGACTTATGATTTCACAGTTTCACTGGATATTTTCTGAACCTCCTAACACAACAGAAATTGATGTGGCGCGTTAATTGTAGTCTTTCTTCGTAGAAATCATTATGCTTCCATGTGTTGTAACTTTCAATTGTACAAATCTTGTTTATATCAACGATGAATGTGCAGTATTTACTTTTACATTGAGGGGCGTTTTCGTTCGTTTATTTTTCAATTGAAAATTGCAATGGAACACAAGAAAAACTCCCCTCATTTCATCTTAAAATGGATCCAGGAGTTTTAAAAACTAACACGTTTTACGACCTCAAGAGTAGAGGTGTAAGAGTAGGCCGCCTCCCCGTTGGTGCATCCTGGGTAACGCTAAATGACCCACATGGCCTACACAGCTAGTTTCTTGTATTGACATTTAGGCAGGCTACACCTCGTTACAACAACAACAACAACGAACTCAAGGCAAAGATTTGTTATATGATTATGGGGCAAGGGACTTGAAAATCACCGGCGTTTGCGTATGCCTGCTGGAATATGGTTGTTGTAGTTGTAACGACAAAACAAACTCGCCGAAGGTTTTGGGTAGTGTTGTCGAATTAATAGTGCTTTGCCGGACATGAAACCGGTATCCTCCCGTACTTCCTTGTGGTACTGGCCGATTGTCGGGGTAACCGCAAACCGAAGTATCACGGAGAGCTCTATAGTGAAGCGTTAAATAAGGAAATACGCCTTTTTAAGGAAAATAAAAAAGTTCACCTTGGCTAAACTTTATCAGTGTAGGTTCCACTTAATGATTTCTTTAACTTGATGCTGGAGAAGTTAATACCAAAGATGACTTGATTCGAAACTATTCTATTGAGCGCTCCAAATGTGTCTATTTTTATAACAGTGTCCAATGATGCCAGTACTGCGAAGAAAAAATTTGAGCATTTTGATTTAAACTTTGGTTCTTTTGTCTTTTTCACACTAAGTCATGTAAATGTGCCAAGAAAAGGTTTACTTTATGTATATTTTTCTTACAAGGTACTATTTTATAGTTTTTTTTTCTTAATTAATCTTACTATTCGAAGTAAATAACCAATTTACCATCGTAATACCTGCTCAATTTCAGAACGAGTTATTATTCGCTCTAATAGGGAAATTAAAGTAAACGTTGGTCACCAGCAAATCCTACGACACATATCCCTGTGATTGGCATTTTATACGTTCTTACCGCCTTTTTGGTTAATACGAGCATCAGAGCCAACAAGTGATTATTTGGGCTGAGTAGACAGCCAAGAAACGATGATCAAATATTACGCTCTATAAGTCTCTCACCTTTCCGGCCTCCGGAAGATTAATGGCCCGTAATGCTAACGACGAGTATCACTGGAATTTTAACGATGAGCTTTAGGCAAATTTAAGCGTAGGGTAGTGATTTAAAACCAAAGACTTCTCTGGCTAGGTAATGTTATTAGAATGGGCAAAAAAATTCAAGCTCAGAAGATTTTGCCACCGACATCTGGGAAGCTAACTAATTAACCCCTAGCAACAGAGGAAGGGGGAAGACGCGACTGAGATTGGAAAAAGGTGTCGGGTGAATTGATGATGATGGAAGGCGACTAAAGCCCATCCCAAGAATGTTGGACGGTGTCAGATAGCACGTTTCCTTCAGCTGTGGGGATATAGGTACCATAGAAGTACCAGATTCTAATCCACACAGAGAAATGCTTTAATTTAATTTAATTCTCCTCCACCTTTTCTGAGCTCCCTAACCAGCAGGGGTGCTACATTCTAGTCTTTTGTAAGTAGTTATGTACCACATAAAAAATTATGACCTAGAGATCTTTCCCCTTATCTGACATTAAGAATGCTTTGCTGCTAAACCAAAATTGGTCTCCATACAAATAAGGGCCGCCCTATTGTGCATACAAGCATGCCATGCAGTACAAATTAACAAACTTGTCCGATTTTCTTTTATTACCTCAAGTCAACACCCCCACAGAGATTTTCTGGTTAATATGAAAAAAAAAAAAACATTACATAAATTAAATAGTAATACATACCCAGTAAATGATGCACTGAGATGACAAAGAGGCTCTTCGATGTCACGTTGTATTGACGACACTTTTTCAGAAATTTCAGTGGCATTTCTAACTCTTTTTGGGATTGCTATACATAGGAACTTGTTTCACTCAACAGAGGTTTCACGTTAACAAGCAGCGGCGTTGGAATTTTTCGCTGCTACATCGATGACGACTTTTTCGTTATTTAATGCATGAAATGACGCGGCTGGAATTTTTCACGTTGGTTGTTTTTCACGTGTGTCGACTGTTGAGGCACCTCAACTGCCTCAACTCAGTTGGACTTGTTGCGCACTTGTACACAAACTCCTACAATAGTTTAGACGTCGCGGTTGACGTAGCAGTAGTAGCGATAACAGCAGCAGCAATGGTAGTGGCAGCAGAGTTTGCAGCAGCGCCTGAACACCAACAATCACACGCACTCCCTATATTTAATAACGTTTGCCATTTGCATATAAATTACACAATAATTACTTTATATTTTACTTTTGCGTTGGGTTTCTATAATTTTTGTAATGGCTATAATATGCGCATAGGGATTTTAAAATTGTAAATGGGAAGTACACGTACACATGTCGGTTTTAGCTGCTTGCAACACAAAGAAATTCCAAGCCAGCAATTATAAAAATGTCGGGTTTATTGGGCAGCAAGTTATTTTTTCTTGATTCGTTTATAGTAAAAGGCACCCACACTCTTGGTAAAGCAACTAACACGCAAGTAATTGACAAATAAGTAAGCAGTTCAAAACTAATAGTGTCTCATTTGGATTTCAAATGAAAAATATTTTGCAAAAATTTTCCACGCCTTCGCAGCAGACCGTCGTTTTCGTTTTTATGGGTTTTACCCAAGGCAAATTCAACAAGGTAGAATTGACAACTGAAATATTTTGTTTTTGTAGGAGTTTTTCCTTCAAAAAAGTGTAAACAAGCGTATTAACCCTTTGCCACCCAAGCACAGTTTTTGTGTCCCATACAATTGTTTTACTGAAAAATTAGATAGCATTTGCTCAGGCCAAAAAATTATAAATACTGCGAAATATGCTAGCCCAAACAGTAACGGAGTAACTTTGGCCACTTTAGAATCTTCCTCTTTTCGGACCTTTGCGTTATAAAAATGGCAAGTATTGAGTATGTATTTGTGGATTTCCGCCGATGGCACCGCAAGAAGGTTGTCGCCATAGTTTCGCAGAAACTGGTGGATTGGTTTCCACTAGAGCTTTTTTCATACTGAAGTCAAAACGAGGGTACCGTCTTATGAAGGAAAATATGTGTCCGAGAAATAAGGCAATCAATTTATAAAAAAAAGTTTTCGGTTTTGAGAAATTAGTCGACTGTTAATCGCTTTTGCTGTTGTAAAAGGGACGTGACGTACCAAACAGAGTTGTACGATATTGAAAATATGCTCTCACAGCTGCCGAACCACCTTGTGGTACTATTACAATTGCCAATCTCATCAACCCCGTGACCGTGGTCGAAATGGATTTTAGTCGCCCCTTGCGACAGGTATTCCATTCCATTCTAAACCCCTAACCCGCAGGGGTCATGAATCGATTTTATTCGCTTACAGTTTCGTTTTCGGTCTAAGATCTAGTTGAAAAAAGATTAGACCATCCATCTTAGCTAAAATGTGCTAGAGTCTAGCTAATCTGAACTCTAAACTCTATTTAAACGTGCAAGGAACTGAGGCAAGCGGTAATATATTTATATGAAACAATTTGCTATTTCTTGACACTCTTGAAAATATTTAAAAATCTTAAAAAGAACGGGTTAATATTTTTTTTCATTTGACGGGAAAACTCCTACAGAAAAGAGAGAAGTGTCAAGTTCACTATTACTTTGTTTAATATACTTTGGTTTTACCGTTTTTTCGACTATTTTCTTTTATTTTATTGTTACAACGTTAAGTAATCGTGTTCGTTATCATTTTAATTTTGAAGTAGTAAATTAATTAAGCCACACACACACAAATTATTAATAAAAAACTTAAAATTAATTTCAGAAAAGCAGAAAGAATTTCGCTGCGTGTTGCGTCGACGACAAAAACTTTTTGACAACTTTGACAATTCACACCCATTTGCCAGCTCCTTGTTTAGCGCGACTATTCTTTTGTGTTTTACTTCTTAAATATGGCTGGCAAGTGCAAACAGTGCTGCCAGAGAACGTTATAGTACATTTACACCGCACAAAATTTGGCGAATACAAATGAGCCAGTTCAGTAGCCCGATTCCCTAACTTTTAACCACTCGCCAACCGTTTTGGTTTTCGCTAGGGTTTGGCGTTTGTTCTTAACGAAACTGCGATTCTCTAACTTGCCTTTAACGCACTTCCATATTTTCAATATTTCGCACCAAATAAAGCGCCACAAACTTAAAAGAAATTTTTATTTCAATTCAAATTTATTATTTTCTATTAAACACTTTTAAACACCATCAAATTAATTCGCGATAACTAGCTACAATAAAAGTGTTAGCGAAAACAGCGAGTTTATCGACTTTTAGTGTGGTTAACACTCAGAGAATAGGGAAAAACGATAAAAATGGCGTTAAACAGAATTAACGCTAACACTTGGCGATAAAATAGTTATAGTACATTTATACTGCACCAAATTTGGTAAATTTGGCGAAAAATTTTAAATTTGGCGCATTTTTCCATACAAATCTCATTTTCCAAATTTGGAATTTCATCACATTTGGCCTCATTCGCCGAACAATACAATCCACAGTTCCTCAAAAAGGCAACCCTGTATGTGTTCCACATTTAGAATTGCCCATCAAGAACCTTAATGGGTAATTAACGTGTGATAACTTTTGCATTATGAACAGCTGTAAATAAAAATTTTAACTAGTTTTTTTAAGGAAATGGATCAATTGTACCAAGAAAAGACAGAAGCCTTCTTGACTCTTTATTTATTATTACTCTACAGGTGTTTAAAACATCACGGTGCTGCATTTTCTTTCGGTGGCTTTGTGTTCTGGTAGAAGATTCTTGCAGGGAAGGTGAAGCCAAATGCAAATTTGCCAGTGTAAACAGGTTCGAAATGACTCATTCAAATTCGACAAATTTGGTGCAGTATAAATGCAGCACCGTGATGTTTTAAACACCTGTAGAGTAATAATAAATAAAGAGTCAAGAAGAGTATTGTGCGGCGAATGAGGCCAAATGTGATGGAATTCCAAATTTGGAAAATGAGATTTGTATAGAAAAAAGCGCCAAATTTGCAATTTTCGCCAAATTTACCAAATTTGGTGCGGTGTAAATGTACTTAAAGGCAATGCCAAATTTGGAAAACGAGATTTGTAATAGTACATTTATACCGCAACAAATTTTGCGGATTTGAATGAGTCATTTCGAATCTGTTTACACTGGAAAATTTGCATTTGGCTCCACCTTCCCTGCGAGAATCTTCTACCAAAACACAAAGCCACCGTGATTTTCTAAACCCCTGTAGAGTAATAATAAATAAAGCGTCAAGAAGGCTTCTGTCTTTTCTTGGTAGAATTGTTTCATTTTCTTTGAAAAAAAAAAAAACAAAATTGTTGAAATTGTTTTTTACAGCTGTTCATAAAGCAAAAGTTATCACTCGTAAATTACCCATTAAGGTTTTTGGCAAATTTGCATTTGGCTTAAGCGGGCTACTCACCTGCCAAGAAATGTCAAACTCCATATAAAAAAACGCTCAAGAAATGTTTTCACACGTCAAATTTTCTTGAGCCAATACTCAGCTCATAAGAATAAATACTACAATCTTCAGTGGTTGGCAACGCCGGTTTACCTCAAGAAATAAATATGCTCGCACATTTCGCTACACATGATTTATACATTTTTATAACAGTAATTTGCAAAAAAAATGGAAAATGTGGTAAACGTCAAAAGTTCTTGACCAACCACAAGAAATATATGTATGCTCGTTTTTTTCTTGAGGCACATCTTGGCAGGTGGGTAGCCCGCTTTAACCTTCTCTGCAAGAATATTCTACCAGGAAAAAAAGCCACTGAGAGAAAATGTATTACCGCGATGATTTAAACACCTGTAGAGTAATAATAAAGGAAGAGTCAAGAAGGCTTCTGTGTTTTCCTGGTGGAATTGGCCCATTTAAAATGCAAATTACTAGTTTAAAAATGTATAAAACATGTGTAGCGAAATATGTACTCACCTATGCTGAGAATCTGCACGTTTACCTCAAGAAATATACACGAGCATATTTATTTTGAGGTAAACCGGCGTTGCCAACCATCGAAATTTTTGTATTTTTTCTTATGAGCTAAGTATCGGCTCAAGAAAATTTGACGTCTGAAAACATTTCTTGTCCATTCCTTGGACGTTTTTTTATATGGAGTTTGACATTTCTTGGCAGGTGAGTAGCCCGCTTGAGTTTGGAAAATGTTGTTCAAGTGTCACTGTATGGAACTGCCAGGTAAATTTTCCTCCAATTGTGTTCACAAATTGCTCAAGCAGTAGTAAAACTAGCAGCGCTGCAGGCCCATCGCTGCACATTTATTCCAGGCATACATGTTGATTGGGTTCTCTGCAAAAATTGTTGGATTATATGTTCCAATTTTTTGATATTGGAGTACTCCAATAGTAATTCCTTGTATACCTCATCGGACCACCTTCAACTTTTTGAAGGCCGATCATTGCTCGTGTCTTATCGACGAAAATCACGACACTATCGCTCTGACAGTATACACTCAAAGGAGTAACAATATTGGAGTACTCTATGGAGTAGCAGAAACAAAGCGAATATTGGATCAGGTGGTCCAGTCCTAGGACATTGCAATTTTAATTGGAGCACAATCTTTATATGAAAGAGGACTACATTTGGAGTACTCTGTCCAATTGGAGTACTCTTTGGATGGGAAATAGAGTACTCTCGGTTTTTAGCAGGGTTACTACTCCTTGCGCCGTCTGGCAGCACTACAAACAAAACAAGTATACCAATAAAAACATCCACAATTTTGGAAAACAAAGAAAACTAGCATAAAAGAAAACGAAGAATAATCGAATGCAAAGCAAGAACGCCATTCAGAAACAAAAGTGAATTTAAACAATTTGGTAACGAATTTCCGAACGAATCAATCAACGGATAAGTGCAAATAGAAACAAAACGCAATTAAAGGTTTAATAATAAAGCAAAAACAACAACAAAGCGCACACATTCCATCTGGCAATAAAAAAACTGTAACAGCGAATACAGAAAATTTTACAGCTGCGAGAAGAAGAAGAGCAAATACAACACAACGTAAATAGAGGAATACAGAAATTTGGAACTGCAGTGATTTCATCAATTTAAAAAAATTAGAAAAGTATTTTTGCGCAAAAAGCAATTGAAAGTGCAATTAATTTTTATAAAATTCACAATATAGCTAAAAGTGAAAGCAATTTGCTAAAATCAGCCAGTAAAAGTGCTGCTTACTATAATTGAGAAAAAAGCAAAAACAAGCAACCGCAGGAATACGAAGAAAAAAGTCATCAATTATGGCTACCTCAGGATATCAATTAGATTTCAATCAGGATTTTACGTAAGTGCAGCAAATATTTTGCGTAGAACAGTAAAACTAATAAAATAGTAATTCACAATTTCCAAAAAAGCCAAGTATACACACAGATCTACACATATTTAGATTGCAATAGATTTTTTGCCAGCAAAAAACCTTGAAAAACGCAAAATAAATAAATATCTAGATATGTTAATATGTGTGTATAATTTGCGAATAGCAAAGTAAACAAATTGAACAAAGAAATCAAAACCAAAAAAAATCGCGTATTCTTCGAATGCACAGAGGCGTAGAAAGGAGGTACAAGATGAGTCTGCTGGCCCACCGTTTCTATTTATAGGGTAACTAGGTCGCCAGAGACAGTGTTTGTCCTACCGAAAATCGGTAGGCACGCCTTTCAAAATTTTCCTTTTTTTGTTTTAAAATATTTATTTAAAAAAAATCAAATGGCAAATATTCATTAAAAATATATATACATGGCCTACATGGCTAGTTTCTTGTATTGCCGGTTCTACGAGACCGGTACCAGCACTTGTGCTGTACCCATCGTGCCGAAACGACCCGGGCCGTTTTCCTATATCGACCCGGCCAAGAGCAATACACTCGGGGTGACCCTGTCTGACATTTAGGCAGGACTACACCACGCTACTACAACAACAACAATATATTTACATACATAACTAAATAAAATACAACTCAAAAACTTGAATAATTAGGTTTCGCTTTTCACCCATATTTAATTGTTATCGTAAAATCCAATTTATTTCACCAAATTTATCTGTCAAATAAAATTTTCGACACCTGATTATCAGTGCAACCAGCTACCCTGTCAAAGCTTCAGAGGGTAAAAAGTGTGAGTTTTTTACACTACGGAAGTGTGCACAAATGTGCTCTTGCACGGTGAAAATCATTGTGAATAGCTTCATTGTAACTAAATTTGGTACTTGGTTTTTGATTTCTTCTTTTGTCTCATCTCTTTCCATCTTCTTATCTCTTTCTATCATTCGCTAGAAGATAGGAGAGACCGCATGTTGATGTGTGCCGGATGTAAATAAAATGTCACAAAATGTAAACAAATCGCAATTATTGTTATTTACAATGATGTGCACCGTTCAAGGGCATTGAAACGAAATCACCATTAGTATTAAACGTGTATATACATAAGTACATGTATGAATAAATAAATTTTATCTTAAAAAGTAATTATTTAGTGATCTACTCTACGTTTTTGTGTTGGGTTGAGGGTTCTGGTTCACACAAGCGCTGTCCGCATGCATGTTCCAAGAACATCCATGGTGCCGGTCAAGCTCATGTGACTGGCCCTTAACGCCACGTGCAGCAATCATGTTCTTAAAAGTCTCCTCCTTTCCACTGAAATGCGAGTGTGTTGATCACAGCACAAACGGCCATTTTGAGTTTCGGTGGTTTTGCTGCTACCTATATTTTTGCACCTATTTTCAAAGAACACCTACAAAATAAAAAAACTTAAAAAATGTCTGTTATAGCTATATGACACTACGTATTTTCACTTTAATGGCTTTGTATTTTTGGCCAGTATTTTTTGTCTACGAAGAAGTGATACAAAGACTACACGCATGCGCACAAGGAGCGCCGTTTGACATGTTTTTGTTTACCTGAAATTGCTTTATTTTTCTGCACTGTTTCTTTTCCCAAGACTGCACAAGATACACACGACAATGAACCAAAGAATTGTTTGAATGTCCATTGAATTTATTTATTTCACAAACAAAACGGGTTTCGTTTAAATTCGCGCAAAAAACTTTCAACATAAAAATGTAAACAAAAAATGTTCACATAAAATAGAGGAGAAACGTCCAAGTGCCAAAAAATATAAAATTTTTGATTTGTGTTTTTTTTTTACAGTCTGGTTTCTATTTCCATTATTTTTCATTATTTTTTTAACATAACTTGCCCGATTGTACCAATATGATAATTTTATAAGACCCTTTCTTTTGCAAAATAAATACAAAAAATAGAAGAAAATACTAGTCAAAATACGTAGTGTCATAAAGCTATTAATAATTTTTAATATGTAATCATCTATTTTTTTTTGCTGCCAAACTATCCATGCCGCTTTTTTTTTTAAATATTCCTAATTTAATTTTTACAAAAAAGAGCATCGAAATAAAATTCTGCTAAGTTTTGAAAGGAATTGAAAATACATCTTGGCAATGCACAAAGTCTTTTATTTCATGCTATCGTCTGTTGTGCTATGTTTTTTTGAAAAATTTATATGAGAAACCATGGCAACAAAAGCCCGTCTTGTAGGGTAGTCATCAAAAGTTGATGTCAACAACTGTGTCCGTGTGAGTTTTTGTCTCCCTTTAACACATTACTAATTTGAATTGAGCATATATCTGTCTCACTAAATTTTTGGATCAAAGATGACATTTATATTTATTTTATATAAAAAAACATATGTATGTTTTATAATCAAATAAAATGGGTCAATATTTATTGAAAATTCCAAAGCAAACATTTTCCAAAGATTTTCTCTTTTTCTCAGCCAAATTTTTTTACCGCTTCGTCTTTTTTAAATATATTTTGAAAATAATGAACAACGTACAAAATTCTGTTAGTTTTGACAAGAAATGAAAATGCACCATTTGTTACAATCGTTTTATGTGTCATGTGACAGTCAGCTATGACAATTGTCAGCATTTTGTCAAAAAATTATCAGTATTGACAATATTAGTAAAAATATCAGCCCGCCTTGTAGGGTATACAACTATAATTGTTTGTCTAAAAACTTCTTAAATAATCAGAAAAATTCCAATCTATACTAAAATCCCAACAAACATTTAGGTTTAAGTTACGTTAGATCTCAAGTTGAGAACTTAGGGGCTTCTCAAAGCTATAAACATCTGACCTACTGCTGAGGCCTGCCTACGCCTCTGCTTAGCTTAAGCTGTGGTTTGTAGTGATCAACAAAAATGCTATGGAACGTTGCTCAAGTGTTGAGCGATGCCTTGGTGAGACAAAGTAACCAGTCGTTTTGAAATGTTTTTATTTTCTACTTAAGCGCTGTTTTATTTGTTGTAAGTTTTTTGTGTTGTTGTTTAACACAAAAAACGGAAAACAAGTTTTTGTATAGGATGCTTCAACTACGCCGTTTATGTGGGTCTTTTTTTTTTTTTTTTTTTTTTTTTTTTGTTTGTTATCTGTTTGGCAGTCAACAAACAACTCTTTATTGCTGGCTTTTGACGTCAAACGAATTTGTACAAATAAACACACCCTCCTCTGCAACACCAATCATATTTTTCTTATTACAGTAGACCGTATGAAAAAAGAGTTTTGTAATTTTTTATTAATTTTTTTTTTTTTCTTAAAAATAAAAGGAAAACAGGTTGAATGAAGATCCAAAGTGTTTATTCAGTTCAAACAACAACTCAAGGAAGGAAGTGTTGGTACTGCATGACCTGCTCTACTAACAGATTTTTTTCTAAAAGGGTATAATTTCTTACATTAGACTGGCCCAAAAAAACATTTTTTTTTGTTGAAACTTGTTGATTTTTTTTTTGTCAAAATACGATGAGAGTTCCAAGTCTCAAAAAAATTATTAACTTCTAAAATTTTTGCAGTATTTCGCTTTGTCACTAAAAAATAATGTAATGAGGCACAAACAAAAATGTTTTTTGGTTCAGTCTAATATAGGTACTTTCATATTTCAATACCATCAGTTTCGATCAAACAAATCAAAAAAGAATGCGAAACAAGTTCTGAAAATGTAGTACTAAGCACATTTTTTTTGGTCCTGTCTAATGTACCTACACGCTTAATTCAATCACCTCAATTTCGATCAAACAGAACACACTTAATTAAACAAAAACAAAAAAAACTAATGCAAAACAAGTTCCGAAAATACAGAACTAGCAAATTTGTTAGATAAAATTCTACTAATATCGAGCCGTGTGAGCGATGCTTTTCGATTTCAACTTTTTTATAAAAATCGATAATTTATTATCACACGCGCCATCTCTCAAAGGGAGAGGATGGATCGGTGTCCCGCTACTAACGGCGGCATTTTTGTTTACACTGACGACTCGAAGTTAGACGGCAGAGTTGGAGGAGGGGTTTATTCAAGGGATGTGGAACTTGAGCTCTCCTTCAAACTACCTGATCATTGTAGCGTCTTCCAGGCTGAATTCTCAGTAATCTTGGATGCCGCGGCCAGGATAAGTAAAAGCGCTATCGGCGAGGATATCGTTATTTGCAGCGACAGCCAAGCGGCCATGTTGTTGTTGTTGTAGTGAGGCGTAGCCCTGTCCAAATGTCAGACAGGGTCACCCCGAGCGTATTGCTCTTGGCCGGGTCGATATAAGAAAACGGCCCGGTACCGTTCTCGTAGAACCGGCAATACAAGAAACTAGCCGTGTAGGCCAGGTGAACCAGGGAGGCGACCTACTCTTACACCCCAAGCGGCCATGTTGTTGTTGTTGCGGCCACCAAAGCTATTGGTTCTTATTCGTTCAACTCTGAACTGGCGCTCAGCTGTCGTCGATATCTTCAAGAGATGGCCCAACAGAACCGCGTGAACCTCACAAAGGTCCCGGGTACCAGGGACATTGAGGGAAACTGTAGGGCAGACGAACTTGCCAGGCAGGGTACGACCAAGCAGGTTCTTCGGGATAAAGAGCGCTTAGGTATACCGCTTGCCACATACAAGCGAATGCTAAAGGGGTACACACTCCGTCAGGCCAACGAAACATGGCAAGAATCCCCAGGGTGTCGGATATCATAAAAGGTCTAGAGACATTAACGCCCTAAGAAGGAGAGAAATCTCCACATTAATAGGTGTTTCAACCGCGTACTGCCTTATTGGTAGGCACGCAGAAAGGCTAGGTGTTCCCTACCGACGATGCTGTAGGAGTTGCAAAGATGATAAGGGTGAAGAAACGGTAGAGCACCTCATCTGCAACTGTCCGACTTTAAGCGGCGTCGCTGGTTTCTTGTATTGCCGGTTCTACGAGAACGGTACCAGTACTTGTGCTGTACCCATCGTGCCGAAACGACCCGGGCCGTTTTCCTATATTGACCCGGCCAAGAGCAATACACTCTTGGTGACCCTGTCTGACATTTAGGCAGGCCTACACCTCGCTACTACAACAACAACAAGCGGCGTGAGAACGCGCTTTTTGGGAACTCTCTTCTTGGATAGCCTACGCCAGATCGCGGAGCTGGACATAAAGGACTTGATGGCCTTCATCAAGTCATATAAGTGGTTCGAGGAGTAGTAACTAACGGTGTCGGTTCAGGAGTGTCAGTCCCGGGATTCTGCTATGTGGAGAATCCCAACAACTCAGGGTATCTCAACAGGCCTTTCAAAACTGGCCTAAGTGTACCTCTGCGGCAGCCACTTGAACCTAACCCCAACATAAATAAAGCAACGATTTTGTTTTTTGTTTTTTTCTTTTTAAAGAGATATATTTAAATACAGACATGTAAGCAAACAATTGAACAAACAAAATTAGACAAACATTTTCTACAAAAAGTTCTTATAGAGAAAGTTGTGATCAAAACAACTCTTTCAACCAGTTAACTGAAGAAGTAATCAACCTGCTAAGGTGAATGCACCCATTTAAATGCCATTGAAAGGAGGTTCAAGGTTTTATTTAATCTTAAATGAGCGATAAGTGTGTCGAGTTTTGCCAATAATGCAGCTTTTATGGTTTATTTTTTTAATTTTTCATTTGTGTTATTACTGTATTTAATGCACTTTTCTTGTTCTTGCTTATCAGTGGGTAACCTTTAAATTAGTGAATTACAAATTACACTCAGTCGATTGTTTCCGAAAAATCAGATCATATTTCTTTATTCTAAAAAAACGTTAGATCTCTAGTTGAGAACTAATGTACTTCTCAAACTTCAAAGTTTTTTCCTCAACACCGAATAAATTTGAGAATCATAGCGTTCTCAACAAAAAGGACATTTTTTTATATGAGAAAAAACAAAGCGAAAGTAATAAACTTTCAAACACGTTTTCAAAAAATGTTAAATTTACACAGAGCCAAAGGTACCTAATAAAATAGAACAAAAATTATAAGATATCTGTATAGCTTTTCTTCAAGAAGATGTGCTTTCACACTATTGTAGAGACAATCTTTTTAATGTTATTAAAAAGATTTTCTTTTGAATATTTCAAATGAAAAATAAAATGATATTGCCTTCACCGAGAATCGAACTTACAATTTTCGGAATGATAAACCCAGCTGTTAACCATCAGGCCATCGCTCACTTTTGATTTCCAGCGTCTAATTACTGATATGTGTATGGTTGTTAATGTTTTCAAAGGAAAATCACATAAATATAATTGAGAAAATTTCTTTTTAACATTTCAAATTAAGAAAAAAGAAAAGAGAGGGAATCGAACTTACAATTTTTGGAATGATAAACACAGCTGCTAACTATCCGGCCATCGTGTACTAATGCTTGCCAGCGTCTAATTACAGCTTTGTACTAAATGTATAGTTTTTTTTAATAAGAATTTCCTCTTAAAACCATAGAGATTTCCCTATAGTTTTTTCTTCGTTTCCACCGTTGCGACTACACCTTTGCCCAAAAACTGATCATGGAGACAATCTTATTAATTGTATTAGGCATTTTTGGCTCTGTGTAGCACATTCATGCGCCTGGCAAGCGAGCGACGATATGATTTCTATGTAAAGTTTTCTGCTGATTCCGAATATGTAATCATTTGGTTTAAAAGTAGAATAGTTTTCGAGATATTTTGAAATTTCAGTTTTTGAGATAAGAACAAAATGGGGTCTGATCTAATTTTTAATAAAACTCCCAAGCCATTAACGTACCGATTTTCTAAAAAATATTATCGATATTAAAAAAAAAAAACAAACAATATTAATTTGGTCCAGTCTAATGTACATTTAACTATTCAAATACAACTAATTAGCGCTTTTGTAATGTATACAATTTTCAAAACGATGCACAGCAAAAAGATTATTTATTTCCTAGTTTAATGGCACGTGATTTAGTTCACCTCAATTTCTTATCGTCTGCAATTTCAAATCACCTCATAAACGATGACACATTGACTGCATGTTATCGCTGTCTTAGATTTATTTTCAATTTAATATTTATTCTATTTATTTTATTTCAAAATAGTTTTTCGAAAACGTCCTATCCTAGAATAACAATGGTTTAGAGAACCAATTTTTGGACTCCAATTTTTATGTATTTAATAAGTTTCATAAAAGTACCTATCTGAAAAAAAATTCCAAGTATTTTAAGCTAGTACCTATAGAGCGTTTTAGTGCAAAGAAAAAAAATACGATGTAAGCTTTTTTTTAATTTAAACTCTGAAATAAAGCTGTGTTGAAAAAAATACCCATAGGGTGTTTTCAAAAAATATATTGGAATATTTCATGCCTCGATATAATAACATTATGTAGATCTTAAAATGAACTAAAGGCGGCTACTATGGTAATAGAAGCCAAAACAGTATCTGTCTTAAATGCAATTTTCACCGGTGTATTGATAAATGCCCAGCTTAAAGTTTAGAAGCCATTTTGTTGCAGGAAAATCGTTTATTCCCGCTGTAGCTATCTTAAAGTATTAAGTACTGTTTTTCTTGGGGGCATGGCAAAGCCTCGTATGTATGTCCCCGGATATGTTTAAACATAGTCGAAATAAAGTAGGCACTAAAGTTAGCGTCAGCTTTTTGACACCATTTCCAACGGCCTAGCTGTCAAACATTCTGACGCTACCTTTAGTGTCTACTTTGAATATGCCTCATATAATTGATTTTCAAAGCCTAACGAAAATCTAAAAATGTCACGTATTAATGAATTTACGAGTATTACATAAATATTTATTAAGTCTTAACTTACATAAAAAACGTTTAAATCTTGAAAACTCGCATACTTGTAAAATGTCGCCTTCATGTCTCGATATTAAGCCATAAAAAATAAAGTATAGAAAAATAGAGCAAGTACGAGAACGATGTAGTAAATATGAACATATATGTATACATACATACATTTCTATAATTTACGTTCTACACCGCTAAAAAAATTAACCTAAATTTTAAACCCGTCTAAAGTTTAAGCGATTTTTTTTTTGAATATTTTAAACCTTTCAAAAGTTTAAAAAGAGTTCTAATTTCTTTTGGTGTCGATTTAAGATCTAAATGAAAAAGCAGTATACTTTTTTTTTTTGGTTTGTTTGAAAGTCTTTGAGTTTTGGCCACAAAAACTTTATGTGCGGCATAGCTCAGCGGTTGAGCAGTCGGCTGTGATTTCTGAGCGCTTTCGTTCGAATCCTGTCAAGTACCACATTTTTATACCCAGCTGTACTTGTACACAGGGTATTATAACTTTGTTAGGATAACGGTTGGTTGTACAGGTATAAAGGAACCGAGATAGATATAGACTTCCATATATCAATATGATCAGGATCGAAAAAAAATTTGATTGAGCCATGTCCGTCCGTCTGTCCGTCCGTCCGTCCGTCTGTCCGTTAACACGATAACTTGAGCAAATAATGAGATATCTTCACCAAATTTGGCATGCGTACTTATTTGGGTTCAGAATAGATTGCTATTGAAAATGGGTAAAATCGGACCATAACCACGCCCCTTTTTCGATATCGAAAATTTCGAAAAACGTATAAAATGGGTTAATTCAATATTAGAAGCAGCTACAATGATAAAATTTGCAATATGTATTGATTTAGCTGTTCTAAGGCCGATTTTATAAACATTTTTGAAAAGGGGGCGTGGTACCGCCCACGTATATTTGAAGAAATTTTAAAATTTTGACTCTTAATAACTTCAGAACAGTTTATGCTAGTATAACGAAATTTCGTAGAGGACATACTATTGTTGTGGTAAATTCAGCTATAGAAAATAAACGAAATCGCTTCGCGACCACGCCTACTTTTTCATAAAAGTTATATTGAAAGGAGGTGGAAATATTGAAAAGTCCATATCTGATTAACTGATTTCGCTATAATAATATAATTTGGTACATACATCAACTTTCATATTCTTTACATAATTTTTTCAAAATTTTGGAAAGTGGGCGTGGCACCGCCCACTTATGAGTCAAGCAATTTTTAAATTCGACTGCTAACAACTTCAGAACGGTGTGAGATAGATTTACGAAACTAGGTACCAGGCATGTTATGTTTATGTAGAGTACTACCACAGAAAATAAGAAAAATCGGTGAACGATCACGCCCACTTTATGTGCACAGCTGGGTATGTAATGTTCGGTTTCACCCGAACTTAGACTTCCTTACTTGTTTAATTTTATTTTATTCTTAAAACTTTTCGGTTTGAAAATTAAAACTTTTCGGTTTAAAATTTAAACTTTTCGGTTTTAAATTTTTGTTTTCTTTTCATTTATTTTTGAAAACTTATTCAAGAGATTGATGATGTAGCTCAGGGGTAGAGCAGACAGGCATGATGCGGGGAATCTTGGTTCAAGTCCCAGCCAACGGACAAAATATTATTTTTCTTTAAAAAATTGTTAAAACATTTCCGGTTTAATATCATAATCATCAGTAATAATTCTGTCTCATATCAAGTCACTAAATTTGAGATATTTCATAAGATACAATTTTTGTGACTTGAGATAATTTCGGTATTCTATAAGAAAAAGTCACAAGAAATCTACCATAGTCTCTCTCTCGCTCAATTTAAGGTGTGGTGAATACAAAAATTGCTTAAATTTTAAGTAACGCATTTGAGACTCGCGTCCGGATTATGGCGCGGTAGGTCGCAGGTTCAAGTGCCGGTCCGTGAACAGTAAATTTTTATTTTTTATTTAATTTTTTTCAAATGTAATTGACTTTTTTAAACATATAAAGAAAAAACTAATGGCGGCGATATACCAACAGGTTATCATAACCTCTAACGAGATTTTTGCCGAGCTTCTCTTTCCAACTTGTGGTGTGTTGCGTTTTGAGTTTTTCCTACAATTTGGCGGGACCTACAGTTTTTTACCGACTCCGAACGGCACTTGCAAAGTAAATGAATTTTTTGCTAAGAAGCTTCTCATGGCAGAAATACACCCGGAGAATTTGCCAAACTACTGCCGAGGGGCGACCCCGTATAGAAAACTTCTATTTCTAAATAATTTTTGATGTTACTTTTGCCGGGCATCGAACCGCCACGACTTGTTGAAGAAGGCCGAACACTTAACCGCTACACCACGGCGGCCGCCAACATATAAATACTTCTAATTCGTCAATTCACTTTTTTTTTAATTTTTTCAATATTTTAACAAATTGTCTTTAATTAATTTCGGTTGTTACCTGCCTACAAGCAAATGTCAAATTAGTGATGTTTTATTGAGATTAGAGATGTCAGGCAGCGTACTGTATACCAAATTGTATCAAATATGAAATAGACCACAAAATGTCTCTATTAGTGACTAGACACAGCTTACAGAGTTACCTCAACATTGAAACCCGTTCCATTTAACCAATTTTCTTGAAAACTGGTCTAGTTTAAATTTGAAATCAAATTCGGTTTGGTCATATACATATGTATGTAGTCCAAAAAAGTATAAAATTTAGGCTCAAATTTTTAAGCGTGTATACACGTAATAAAAAATGGTGCAAAGGCTATACTTTTTTAGTGTAAAGCTAACACTATTTTGGTGTCAACGTTCTTTTGCTACACTAAAATGGTGTAAAGTGAAAAAGTGTGGTGTAAATCGATAAAAGCTGTTCGTCGCTACCATTCAAAACAAAGCTACAATTTGACGTCGGCAAGCATAAGTACACGATAGCCTAATGGTAGACAGCTCCGCTCAGCAGTTAATAATTGTTAGTTCGACTCCTCGCGGTAAAGGCAATATGGTAGTGTGGTGAGGGAATGTGAGTAAGTGTTGGTGTAAATAGTTTTTTTTTTTATTTTTTATTACTTTGACTCCTTTTTGGTGCTAAAATACCACTTTTTTAGTTTATATATACAGCAGCACCTTGAAGTGCTGTTTTGACACCAACATTTTTTTGCGTGTAGGTATAATTTGTATGAATAATGTGCATAGGTTTGTAACCACAACCTATATTTATTTCATACTAGTATCTATACAAAGCTCATATGCATTACGTCTCCTCCACTCCACATCCCACACCACTCTCCCTCCTCTAATCATATTTCGCTCTACTATCTTCTATTGAGCACCTGGTTACCTGAACACGAGCCGTCATTTTTATTTTTTTTCATTTGTTCAAAGCTTTTGTTTACTTTGCTTATACATATGTAAGTATTGAATTGTCGTATCTCACTAGGCGCATTGTAACAACATACGCCATCCTCATTTCTCAAATGATATTTGCAATTTTGTAAATAATTGCGAAATTACCTATACAGTTGACGTATTAATGATAAATACTTTTCTTGACTGTGTTGATATGTATTTCAATAGTTGATGCAATCAGCTGTTTGAAATTAATATGAAAACAAAAAAAAAATGTTTCGCTAAATGCTATTGTTAATGAAAAGGCGAGATAAATTATAAGATTGTTTTCGTTAAGACATAATTATTTTTTATTTTGCATAAATATTGTTGTTGTTTTTTTGCGTTCTGGATATTTTGGCGCTGTTTAGTCATTATTGTTTTTTTTTATTATTTTCATTTATTTAATTTTTTACTTTGTTTTCAATCGTGGTTTTATTTACTCATTACCACTTTTTTCCTTCCTATTTATTATTGTTTGTTATTAACCTACTTTTTTTTGTAATTTTCGAAGAAATTTTTAGTTTTCATCATTCCGTTTTCTCTTTTTCTCTACCTGGTGTTTTTTTTTGCATTTTGTTTACTGGTGCCTTTATTATGACGAATGAGCTATGTATGAACAACAAATTGATTAAACAAATATAAAAAGTTTTTTGTATACAGTTTTGTTGTTGCGCTTTATTTGTGATGATTTCATTGTGTGTCACACAGCAAGAGTATTCATAGCAATATTTACACAGTCGTTATTAAATTTGTCCGGTATGGACACTATGATAATAATAAGAGATTTTTTCTATAATTTTTTTTTTTTTTTTTTTTTAATTATTTTTTATTTTTTTTTTAATTTTTTATTTTTTTATATTTTTTTTTTTTACTTTTTATTTTGTATTTATTTTTAATTTAAACTTTATCTTTTGATTTTACTTCATTTTATTTTGTTTTATTATATTTTATTTCATTTTATATTATTTTTTTTGATTCACGATTTTATTTTTTTTCTTTTTTTCTTTTTCTTTTTATTTTATTTATTTTTTTTTTTTTTCTTTATATTTTTTTTTATTTATTTTTTTTTCTTTTTCTTTTATTTTTTTTTTTATTTTTTTATATTTTTTTTTACTTTATTAATTTTGTATTTATTTTTAATTTAAACTTTATCTTTTGATTTTACTTCATTTTATTTTGTTTTATTATATTTTATTTCATTTTATATTTTCTTTTTTATTCAAGATTAAATTTTTTTTTCTTTTCATTTTATTTATTTTTTTTTTCTTTTTATTTTATATTTTTTTTTTCTTTTTATTTTTTTTTTCTAATTATTTGTTTTTTTTTTTTTTACTTAATTATATTTTATTTTTCTTTGTTTGGCACACTACATACATGTACGTATGTAGCTTCAAAGCTTTCAACGTTTCCGCCTTCAAAAAAAAAAAAAACACCTTATGCGCTATCAAGAACCAAAAAGCAAAAATTAACAAAAAAAAAAATGTTTGCGTGTACAAAAAATGGTATGCAGTTCAACGTTCCTTGAGGATGACTTGTACTCCCTTGGGGTTTTCAATTGGCGTCAGTTATCGCTAAAAAGGAATGACTGGCGTGCTTTGATATGCAACGGCAAAAATCGCTTAGGCGGTTAAGCGCCAATAAATGATGATGATGAGTTTAACGTTCCTAATAAAAACCACTTTTAAACTATTGCGTACATTATGGCAATATCTAACAAAGACGCAACTTGTTTATCTTGAAAAAAAAAGCAAAAATATTTAGTTAAAAAAAACTATTTTTTTGCTACTATAAAAGTAAACATAAACAAAAGGCCAGTTCATGTTCTCGAACGCCTCTAGGTAAACCATACCTGTTGAGTCATCCAAAAGCTAAAAAGTCAACAATATTAACACCAACAAGGGTGCATCAATAAGTCTTTAAATATTAGTTGATAAAGATTTCAAAATGGCTCTAAGGCAGGAACAAAATATTATTAAAGGAAGATATGGCTGGGATTCTAGAAAAAATATTATTCTGTGTGATGAAACGAGCCCTAAACTTTAATTTGAACATCTAGAAATATATTGGTATAAATTTGATGCAATTCTATACAGTAGATTTCAAGTGATGCCCAAACAAACATACAGGCAAAATTTTCAAAAACTGTTGTTTTGGTTTTCCAATACCATTTACACGATCTATTGAGTGCGTTTTCAGCTTATTGCTATACGCGGAGGCTCCAATAAAAAAAAAACGTTTGCATTTTTCTTTATTACACTGAACCAAAAACTTACATGTTTTTAAGAAAAAAGTTTCATAGAAGTTCAAACTGATATTTCTTAGAATAAAAGAAACAATTCTAATGTAGTGTTCATGCTGAGTTTTAAAAGCAGTTCCATTTTCAGTCCTACATTTCGAAGCTGCGTTCATGCTGCCGTATTTTGAAAATGCGCATTTAGCTAATTTTCGAACAACATTTCTTTCACTTTTTCTTCATACAAGGAAATTTTTGTTCTTATTGTATCTTCGAAGATGCTAAAGCTAATGCAGAAATAAAGTAGCATTTGGTTGCGTTTAGCTTTCAAAATTGTATGGAAAAAATGCAGCTTTTTGGGCTAAATGCAGGCTCAGCATGAACAGCACATAAGAAAATTATTTTACAATTTATGAATGAATTCATGTTTTCTGAGGATTTGTTTACATATTTTAAGAACAAGTAGTTACTAATATTCTAAGAAATAATCTTAAATTTTTAAAGTCCATGTACTTTTTCTTTGAAACCATGAACTTTTTTGGTTCAGTGTATCCATATTGTACCTTCAGACATCAGCCTTTTACAGTTATATTACATGTAAAGATAAATTGCACTGTTCCATCGAACCACTCTCGTATACACGAAAAAAAAAAAATTAGTTGTTAAGGGGCGTCGTAGTTGGCATAACATTGGATTGGGGCAAGGTGGGTGAGTGGCGGCGGAAGGTCGACACGCGTGAGCATTTGTGGTATTCAAAGAGAGCAACGTCTATCGGGTGATTTCACTTTTTGAGCTATATTTTGTTTACATGTGTAGTTGATACAGTAATTGTAGCTGTTGTTAGCGACTGCCCGGCAGGAAAAACGATGATAAAACCGTTTCCAGGTAACAGGTGAATAATGTCTGCATATTATCCATATTTCAATAAATGTCTTTAACAAATAGCAGTTTTCAGAATTTTTATCTGTATGTGTGTTCGCGCATCACTCAAAAACTGCTAAATAAAATTGAATTAAATTTTCACCGATCTATTGCTAGATGTTCAATTTAAGATTTTGGATACTTTTGTCCTCAGCATTTCGTGAAAATAAACTCGTGAGGAGGTCTTCATGTTTTATTCTTCTTTTAGTTTATTTTTCCTTACTAGGTATGTATTGTTCATAACTTTCCATACATATTTGCAAATTCACAATTACATCTATGGAAATACATATTCATATGAGGAGCGCTGTTTAAAGTCAACCAGAGAGACCACCCTAATCATATATAGCACATATGGAAATTTTTTTGTACACATATATAGGGTATGCCAGGCAATACTATATTTGTTGATATTTGTATGCTAAATCCATATAGGTATGCGTGATGCACAGCTGATGAACTTGATCGGCGCAGGGTCACGTGTGATTAACGTGCGCGTTTTTAAACTCACCTAACTCGTTCGACTAACACATTGTTTTTTTTTTACAGGGTCAATGTTGTTAGCTTTTGTACAAACTATATTTGTATGTTTATTTAGTCGTTTGCCTGTTAGTGCCCTTTTACACTAGGCAATTATTGAATTCAGCTCTGCTGCGAAATAGGCGAAGGGGGTGAGAAGAGAGGGGAAGAGTACATTTGAAAGCGTACCGTCAACGCGTTTCAAGTTTTTCTTGCTATCTCTTTCACTCCTTGTACGCACATAGTTCGTTTCATAATTGCTTTCAAGAAAAAGTGCAGACACGAACAGAAAACACAAAAGAGAACGCCAGCAGAGTTGAATTCAATAATTAATTTTCAAACCAAAACGTTTTAATTTTAAACCGAAAAGTTTTAATTTTCACACCAAAAAGTTTTAATTTTAAAACGAAAAGTTTTAATTTTCAAATCAAAAAGTTTTAATTTTAAACCCAAAAGTTTTAAGAATAAAATTAAATTAAAAAAATGTGGCACTTTGCAGGATTCGAACGAAAGCGCTCAGGAGTCACAGGTAAATGCTCTACCTCACATGAAGTTTTTGTGGAAAAAATTCAATTACATTCAAACAAACCAAATTAAGACTGCTTTTTCATTTAGATCTTAAATCGAAACCAAAAGAAATTAAAATTCTTTTTAAACTTTTGGAAGGTTTAAAATTTTCCAAAAAAAAGTTTAAAAAATCGCTTAAACTTTAGACAGGCTTAAAATTTAGGCTCATTAAAAAATTAACCGTGTAAAAAAAGACTGTTTAAATCGAGCCCGAACAGCAATTTTTGTGTAACCAACAAAATTTTAAAAATACATTCAAGTTTTCCCACTATTGGGGAACTATCCACAAAACGGCAACGCTGGTTACGGCTCGATATCTTCTGACTTTTTTTTTTTTTTTGTTGAAAAGTAGCTATCTACATACCTTTATAGTAGTTGGTAGGGATGTCATGAAGAGTTAGGTAGTGTAACCCGCGAAAATATACAGTAAATAGTAAACACCAGTGGGTTTGTAAGCAAGCCAAATTTGTTTCCTGCAGGGTTCCTGACAACCACTTTGCCGTCACCACTAGCTACCCACTTTTTATGAGCTATTCATTATTTGTTCTGTAGTAAAATGTGGTTTTTGTTGTATAGCGCGCTAGCTGTTGCGATTCCTCGCTTTCTGACTGTTTCTTTATTGACATTTTGTTCTCGTTTAACCTATTTATACGTTAAAATTTCGTTCATTGCGAATTCTGTCATTTTAATTTCGCATTTATACTTTACTTCTCAACAGCCTTATACAAAATGTGCCTTTAATAGTTGATTTTGTGCTGCTAAAAATTTAAGACTATACTTCACAGGATCATTTCTGTAGTCAGTCTTCATTTACTTTCTTTGCAAAACGAAAGTATCCGCACCCGCGATGAGGAGTTATATCGTTTTATCTGGCAGCGTGAGGTTTATGAATTTCATCTCTTTTAATGCTTAACGGTATTTTAAAGATGAAATTTCTTCGATGATCGCTCGGTTCAAACGGATAAAACGATTTCTGAGTGGTCGCAAAAAATTTCTTTAAATTAATAAATTTCAAAAGTGTTTATTGTTTTTATTGTGGGTTTTTTTTTCATGGTTGCCACAGTTGGTAGTTTTCTGCCAAAATTAGTGTTTTTTATTTTTACTTAGGTATCATATTGAATCGAGGACTCCTCCCAACAAACATCTATTGACTGCCAAAAAAAAACTGATTTTTTTTTTCAATAGTTACACTGTGCAACCGAAAAAATGTCTGTAACGAGATAGCATTTTTCTGGTAGAGATGTCAATTAGAGTTAGGGGTCAAAAACCGGGGTTTCGTACCTTTGCACACTTATACCCTGTATCGTAAGTGTTTATATAAACCCATTTTTATTTTCTTACCCGATTTCGATAGGGGAGATATAGACCTTTCTAACGATATACATATATATCGACCGGAAATTAGTGGTGTTTCCCCACAAACACATTTTTTCGAGGTTGGTCAACTTTGGCATTCAACGGCAAATTTTGTTACGGGTGCAATGCAAGTTGATTTTCTCAAAAGAATTGAAAACTGACGAATTTATTAAGATTTCCATGAAAACTACATTAAAAAAAAGTGTGCGTTCTTTAATTTAGCATTCGCCGTCTATCACGATCGCCGTTGTTATCTTTCGGCACATCGGTCCTTAAACGTAACCAACAAAATTATGAAAATTCATTGACAAAACCGGCTTTTGACCCCTAACTCAAGATTTTGAGGGTGTCCGGCAAATTTCTTGTACGCAGTTCTTATCTTATTGAGATCTACCAGAAAAATGCTATCTCGTCCCAGGTAATCGAATTCCCTACAAAATTTGCATTGACCAAAATTTTCTCAGCCGTTTTCTAGTATTCTAACCTCGATTTCCCATTTTTTCTTTCATCTAATTTGGCAAACAAATTCATTCTGCGGACAAACATTCTCGAAATAACTTCGCCAAATGCGACGCATTTGGTGCAGTGTAAATGTATGTATTATTAAGCTACACAAATTTATGGTTTTTAAAAATCATCAAAAAAAATTTTGACACAGTTGACATGGTTTGACTCACAAGAAAATCAATATAATTTTCGAAGAAAAAAAAAAAACTAAACAAGTCCTGAAACAATAACTAATTAGCAAATAGGAAAGGAAAAATAAACAAATTTAACTTTACGTTGTTATATTTTTAATAGATTAAAATAAATTTGGTAGTTTTTTCCTGATTATGGTAGTTCTTTTTTTTGTAAGTGGCAACCGTGCATGCACATCCAGCGTGAACGATTATCGAATGCAGATAACAGCCAATTGTAGGCTGTGAGACTGGAAATGTAGAATCAACTACAACATTTGACGTCAGTTATTTAGAACGTCTAGTAGGCAAGCTGGTGCGACCTCTGCTTTCGCAGCGTAAGGTTGTGAGCTCGATTCGGAGCGCAGCCTCAATGTTTTTTATTTGAAGAAAATATTTTCTTTTTTGCAAAAATAATAAAAAAATTAAATAAACAATTGCAAAAACTCAAATATTTAGGTACTACATTTTACATTTTTATTAACAAATTTTACTGTTGAAATAATTTCTGTTGGCCTCTTGCTACCTACATCACCGTAGCTTTGTTTGACATGACTGCATAGCGCTGAAAATAAACCAAACGCCAAGCAACCCCTGAAAATATGCTACTCACTTGTTTGTTTACCAGCAGCTGTTTGTTGCCTTTGTGCTTGGCCGTTGTTCATTTATATTTTTGTCTTTTCTGTTCAGTATGTCTTCGTATAATTCTTAAACGTTTTATAAATATTTGCAATTTAATATATTTCTGTTGCTTGAAGAAATTAGCTTTGCGCAGAGGCGATATCGTAACCAATGAGGTTCTACCGAGGTGCGATTATTGCTAGTTGAAAACTTTAACCAATACCCCGCCGTGGAGGACGTGAAATACCGTCCGCCAAGGCAATTTTTGGAAGCCCGAGAGGGCTTAATTATGAATTAATTAAAAGGGATAAATAAAAGATTTTACTTGTTGTTTAGGAAAGTCTTTCTTTAACGGTGAGGAGTTTTAAAAATACAAGTTAAGCTGTTTTTTGTGTTGTGGGAATTTCTAATGGTTACATACACTCGGAAGTATATTAAACAAAGTAATAGTGAACTTGATAGTTCTCTCTTTTCTGTAGGAGTTGAAGATTTTTAAATTTTTTCAATAGCGTGAAGAAATAGCAAATTGTTTTATATAAATACAATACCACTTGTGCTCAGTTCCTTGCACGTTTAAATAGAGGTTAGAGTTCGGATTAGCTAGACTCTAGCACATTTTAGCTAAGATGGATGGTCTAATCTTTTTTCAATTGGATCTTAGACCGAAAACGAAACTGTAAGCGATTAAAATCGATCATGACCCCTTCGGGTTAGGGATTTAGATAAGGTAACACGAAATAAATCCCACCAAAAAATGAAATAAGTCCCAACTTTAAGAAATGAAACAACTCCCAAAGAAGGAAATGAAATAACTCCCAATATTTGGTAGTTATTTCATAATGAGGCCCCAGTTTCCAAAAAAAATAAAATAAGTCCCAAGAAAAATGAAATAACTCCCAATTCCTTGATAAGACGGTACCCTGGTTTTGACTTCAGTATAAAACAAGTAAGGAAAGCTGTCTTCGGCTGTGCCGAAGGCTAAATAATTTTCATGAATAAGCGTCACGATTTTCACTGTTTGATCCCAGTACAGCCTGTGTGAATTTAACTTAAGCTCATACCGAAATTATCGGAACTATCGATTATATGGGGGAGATGTGTTATATTGGTCCAATCTCATTGATTTTTGACACCGACATTCCACATTCTAAAATAGCAATAGTTACGAAATTTCACGTTCCTACCTATATAACTACAGGAGTTATCTACCAAAATCCGTTTATTGGAACAATCGATTGTAGGGGGCTATGTGAAATATTTATCCCATTTCGATGATTTCCAACATCGATATTTCAGATATAAAAATAGCAATACGTCTAAAATTTCATGTTCCTACGTGTTTAATTACAGGAGTTATAGCCCAAAATCCGTTTATCGGAACAATCGATGTGAAATATTTATCCCATCTCGATGATTTTCAACATCGATATTTCACATATAAAAATAGCAATACTTCCAAAATTTCACGTTCCTACGTGTTTAATTACAGGAGTTATCCCATCTCGATGATTTTCAACATCGACATTCCACATATAAAAATAGCAATACGTCCAAAATTTCACGTTCCTACGTGTTTAATTACAGGAGTTATAGCCCAAAATCCGTTTATCGGAACAATGGATTGTATGGGAGCTATATGTAATATCGGTCTGATCTTGCTGGTTCCGACAAATGATTCCTATATTGGAAAATGGTGGCCGCATACAAAATTTCAGCCAAATATCTCAAAAACTGAGGGACTAGTTTGCGTTCAAACAGACAGACAGACGGACATGGCTAAATCAACTCATCTCGTCATCCTGATCATTTCGGTATACTTATTGATGGGTCTATCTCTTCTTCTTCTCATACTTACAAACATCGGACCAAAGTTATAATACCATTTCATGTTCATGAAAGGTATAAAAAAACTCTAATGGAAACCAATCCACCAGTTTCTGCGACACTCTCGCGACAACTTTCTTGTGGTGCCATCGGCGGAAATCGACAAATATTCAATACTCGCCATTTTTATAACGCAAAGGTCCGAAAAGAGATAGTTTCCACAGTGGCCAAAGTTACTCCGTTACTGTTTGGTCTCGCATATTTCGCGGTATTGATAATTTTTTGGCATGAGCAAATGCTATCTAATTTTTCAGTAAAACAATTGTATGGGACACAAAACCTGTGCTTGGGTGGCAAAGGGTTAATACGCTTGTTTACATTTATTTGAAGTTAAAACTCCTACAAAAAACAAAATATTTCAGTTGTCAATTCTACCTTGTTTAATTTGCCTTGCATACACTTAAAAATTAGAGTTGGAAATTTTAGTTCATTATTAAAGTGTCAGAGATTTCGAACTAGCTCACCAAAATGAGCTAGTTCGTTTTTTAGTCCATATATTTGTATTTGCTTCCCTTAGGAAATAACTGCTAAAGCAAAACGTCAAAAAAAGTTGGGAGGGGTGTCAAAGATGCCTGGGTTGGGTATCAGTGTTGCCGTTCCGAACCCTAAAGGGTCGATTTGACACTTTTTTACAACCAGGACCCCGGAGCTACTTTTTAAGAAAATACGATTTTTGATCCTTTTCCAAATATAACGTAAGCCTATTGGGGAGCGGGGCCTTTGTTTTGCTTATTTTCGATGACATGGGGGGTAGGGGAGTCGAGATGATGATTACGTCATCAGTAGTGATTTATTTTTTTACGCGAATGGCAACCCTCACATTGTTTTGGTTTGAAAACTAAACGCATATACGTTGCGGGAATTGTAAAATTATAATCTCTAATATAAAAAATCTTGTGTCACGGTGTTTTTAAGCTTAAATCTTCTAAACGGCTTAGTCGATTTTTATAAAATTTTATATGTACCTATATTTGGGGGATATGATAATAGATTTTAAACTTTATTTCACATCCATAGGCGATTAGTGTCTTGAAACCCAATGTGGACCAGCTGTGACCCTGAGATATGGGTATCAATAGAAAAGTAATAATAAGAGTTTTAAGGGGAATTTGTTTCAAGTCTCATGAAGGAACTCGTTTCCGAGATATCGACCAAAATGTGGACCAGGTGTGATCCTAGAAAGTGTTTGGACAATATGGGTACCAAATGAAAGGTGTTGATGCGGGTTTTAACAAGGAGTGGTACTAAGTCCCATGTCCCAGCCTGTTTGACAAATATCGGCCAAAATGTGGACCAGGGGGTAAATTCGTGTTCTATGAAGTGATAAAATGAAAACAATTTTCATACAAATTTTTTTCATGTTATCATTTCATAGAACGAGAGTTTCACCCAGGTGTGACCCTAGGAATTGTTAGTAAGAAATGAATAACATTAGCAGCGGATGGTTTTTAGTCCCATATGGGAAGCCATTATCGAGATATCGACTAAAATGTGTACCAGGTGTGACCCTAGAAAGTATTTGGACAATATGGGTACCAAGTGAAAGGTGTTGTTGAAGGCTTTAACAGAGTGTGGCTCTTATTTCCATATGCGAACCCGGTTCCGAGATATTGACCTAAATGTAAACCAGGTTTGACTCAAAGAATGTTGGTAAGATGTGGGTGTCCAATACAAGATGTTTATGCAGCTCTTAACAGGGAGGGATTCTAAGTCCAATGTACGAACCTGTTTCCCAAATATCGATCAAAATGTGAACCAAGTGTGGATCTAGAAAGTGTTTGTACGATGTTGGTATCAAAAGAAAGGTGTTGGTGAGTGTTTTAAAAGTCCCATATTTGAACCCGTTTCCAAAATATCGACCACAATGAAGACAAGGTTTGACCCTAGATAGTGATTTGGAAACTCCAATACATACTTCATTTTTAATCTAAATTCCTTCAAAACGGTTCATGGCAGGGACCTGAAAATTGGGATGGATATGAACGATATCAATACAATTCTCGAATAAATAAGTTGGAGTTATCGCAAACTTAATTCTTTAAACTTAATAACTCTATGTGGGGAAAAGGTGGGACCATTAAAATTGGTTTGGAATTGACCAAACTCACAAAAAATATGGGGCCTGTGGAGAAAAGGCGTGGCGCCTCCTATACAACAACACATTAATTGAGAAATGTTTACGTAACCGCTTTGCTTATTTTCGATGACAATGGGGATGACCCCTCCTATACATTTTGTATGGGGAAAAGTGTTTCTTTTTTATGTGAACTTTCTTAAAATTTTTGAAACCTTTTCCAAAAAATTTAAGATATTCTTAAGCCCCAATTACATAAAACTTTGAAGTCAAGTCATTACCATACAAAGTTTGTGGAGCGTAAAGCATCTTTATATGAAAGTGGAACCTTCAAAGTTCGAAGAACACAACGTGATTAAAAAATGTTCAACGCTCCAATTTAGGTTTCGGTGTAAAATAGCTGTCAAAACCACCTATACCCATTTAATTTTTGAAAATCATCCCGAAAGAACGCGGCGATAGCGCTGAGCGATTCGAGTGAAGTGAGAAATGAAGGAAGGGAAATAAAAAAACTAGGCGCCTTTCTTTCGGAATTTCGCGCACTACCAAACGTGGGCTTGCAAAGGACTACACTGAGGCTGTACTTATAAGGCGATTAATGTTAAATTAAAGAATCTTTACTAGAGTATGTTTTCAACTTTTTAAAGCCTGAATTCCAAATCTATTTTCTTGGATGCTTCAATCGTTCTAGGTTTCACCTACTTTTTTAGCTGAGTAAAATATGCAGCTTAAAAGCGAGCTGAAGTCTAGAAGCCGGTAAAGCCCAAGAGGACATTTATAACTTTCTACCTTGCCACACAGCTCAAATTCAAACTCATTGCCAATTTTTTTTTTTCTCTTACAGTTCAATTTCCATAGCGGATTATAAAGATGGCTTTCGCATTTTCTCAATCAACAACTGCGACGATGTCGAAGAGATCTATGCACGTGAAACGGAAGAACTTATATTGGTAGGACGGCTCTTCAATACCTCTCTAGTAGCAATGGTTACAGCTGAGCACCCCAATTGTTTGCAAATGATAAACTTTAAAAAGAATCACAAAATCTGCCATTGCGGTTACGGCTCAAATATACTCAGTGTACGAATGAATCGGACGCTCCTAATTACCTGCCTTGCCGAAAGTATACATATCCATAATATACAAGATATGAAAATGTTACATAAAATTGATAATATTGCACCAAATGAAATGGGGCTGTGTTCGCTATCGCTTAACTCTCATTTAGCCTATCCCATAAGTAGTACAAGTGGTGAATTGCGCATATTTAATGCATCCACGCTCCAGCATAGCCTTACAATACAAGCACATGAGAGTCGTTTATCAGCTCTGAATTTCTCACCCAGTGGTCAACTTTTGGCCACAGCCTCAGAGCGTGGTACTGTGATACGTGTGTTTTGTGTAAAGAATGGACAGCGTGTCCAAGAGTTTCGACGTGGTACAATGCGTTGTGTGCGTATAGCATCATTGGTATTTTCGATACATGGATATTTTCTGAGTGTAACTTCAAATACGGAAACGGTACATATATTTAAAATCGATGAGAAAGCTGTGATGATGGCGTTAGAGGGTAAGCTCTTGGTTAATGTGTATATACAAAAAACAAAATCAAATCCTTTCTCTCTTCATTACAGCTGAAGCTTTGAAAGCGGCAAATATTGCTGCCGCCAAGCAATTGAAGAAGGCAGAGACAAAGTCATCCTCACCTTGCGTGGATGATGCTAAATCTGCCAGTGCTGTTGTACCTTCGACCACCACTACCGTGATCTCCACTTCGCCGAGTAGCGGTTGGTCCGACTATCTATCGAAGACCGTATCATCATTTCTTTTGCCAACACAGGTTAGCGATGTTCTTGCGCAGGATCGCGCCTTTGCTACAGTTGTACTCGCTCAACCTGGCAAGCGTCATCTTTGTGGTATAACGTATCTAGAAAATGAACTGAAGGTGTTGATCGCTAGCGAGGAGGGTTTCCTTTACATACACGATTTCAATGAAAAACTTGGTGGTGTGTGCAAACTGCAGTCGGTGCATGATTTGAGAGGTGCACTGGATGGCGTCGTGGGTGAGTGAGATGCATACGTTTTTAAATTTCTCAGGGATTTTTTTTTTTTTAGAACGATTTTGTGGGTCCATGTGGATTTTAGTCGCTTCCTTCGCGGTTTTACTTACCGCGGATGTATTTTAAGGCCCCGAACATTCATGGCCTATTTGGTCTCAACCCTGTAAACCGCCCTAAGTGACAACATCTAATTGGACAGTCTTAAAATGAAGCATTCCTACTATCTCTATGTCAAATTTCATCGAAATTAGTGAAGCAGTCCAAAATGATCCCAAAACGACCTTAAAAAGATCACAAAATGACCGAAAAACGATCCCAATATGACAACAAAATCATCCCGAAATGACCCCCAAAATGACCTACATGGTCCAAAAATTACCCCAAAATGACACCCAAAATTATTCCAAAGTGACCATAAAATGATCCCAAAATAATCCCAAAATTACCCCTAAATGATCCTAAAATAATACAAATATATTCCCAAAAGATACAAATATAATGCGGTAAAATGGTACCCCTGTTTGGCAACCCTATTTGAAAATATTTTAGTTGGTATGTCGCCGGAAATACCTTTCATTTGATATCCATATTGGCATGTTTCCCTACATTATTTAAAAAAAATTTAGATAGGTGGCAACCCTGTAAACCGCCCCAAGTGGCAACACAAAGTGGACAGTCTTAGAAATCACATACAATCTACATATGTCAAATTTCATAGAAATCCATCAAGTTGTTCCGAGATAGTGCTGGATATACTGCGATAAAGAGGCAACCCTAGGTGGCAACCCTACTTGAAAATATTTTAGTTAGCATGCCGCCGAAAATACCTTTCATTTGATACCCATCTTGGCTTATCTTACTCATTATTAAACAAAAATGAGATAAGTAGCAACCCTATCAACCGCCTCAAGTGGATAGTCTTAGAATCAATAATACTATCTATATTCAGAATTTCATCCAAATCGGTCAAGCGGTTCCCGTGATAGTCCGGATATACAAATATACAAGTTTAGCTCGTGCAAAGTTATAAGATAAATAAAGTAAGGAAAAAGCGATTCCGAATCGAGCCTTCTCAATTACGATAATAAGATTCCTACCCTCTTCTCTGCATGTTTAAAGCGATTTCGAATTAAAAAAACCTTCCTTGGGTGTGAATCAAACTCATTTTCTTTCTCTTCTCTTTGCAGAACTTAGCCTTCACGAAAACTTGAATAAAATGTCAACAGACTCACCGGCAAAGGGAGCAAGCCCGCGCCATGTTCCAACCATAAATGCTGATAGCCCAGTACAAACAACAGCTACAACTTCAAGTACAAAAGCCTCTCCAATCAATGATGGAAAGAGTAAAAAGAGCACTACAGCATCACCAATTTACATACTACAAGATGTCGATCCGGTGCCCGAAAACTCTTATGCAGCCATACTAAGAGGACAAAAGGCGGCTAATGCCCTAACTGGTATATAATATTTGCTTTTATTTTTTGGGTTTTTGATTTATTCCTTTTTTCCTAAATTCCATTTCAGCAGATTCAGCCAAGTACCGTAAACTTTGTGATGCCATTGATACACCAACTAAACTTTATGATGAACGTCAATTTCCGCCAATGGCTATTGCAGCACGCGATTGACCAACGAGACGACGACGCCAGAGTGTAGAGAAGGAACGTTTGACAGCGACAGCCGCGAAAGCCTAAGCAATTTATATAAGACGAATATTTTTATGGCCATTTTCTCAGCTACGCTTTAATTTTAAAACTCGCTATAAATTTGCTGGCACTTTTTTTTTTGCCATTTAATTTAAAGGGAAAATGAAGTGTCAAATTAATTCTTTTAGTAATTTTTAAAACTAAAGCCAAGATGCGAAAAGGACCTTAAAGTATAAAAAAATGTTGTAATTCGCTACCGCAGCTGCGTGTCGAGTTCGAAATTTATTGAAAACTTGAATTAAAAAAAAAAAAACGTATCAATTAGCAATAAATTAATTAATTATAATTATTGTTTAAAGAAAACTCGTTTAAATTCCAATGACAAGATTTAAATTTAAAAATATCTTAAGTGTTAGAAAATATATATATACATATGAGTATTAACAATAATTTTATCATATTATATTATTCGTATACATAAGTTATTAGCCTGGAAGCGATACAAAAAAAAAAAAAAAATATTAACGCTTAGCATTTAAATATTATAAAAATTAGGGTGATAAAAAATCTATTTTTTCAAGTCTCAAAACTTAGTAACAGATTAGGAAAAAAATAGTATTATTATTATTATCTTTTTTTTTTCCAATGTAAAATTTCCATAACACTATACAACAGCCAAAAACTGCCAAATCTTAAGTCAGATTTTTTGGTTTAGTCTAGATTTTCTCTCCAGAAGGCGGTTTGTAAAATGATCGGTAGTTTTATAAAATTTTTTTTTTTAATTTTTTGTTTACACTATGTAACAAATGTATGCCGCAAAGTCTAAAAACCTAAATTAATTTATGGTTATTTGACCCCAGAAAAATTGGTTAAAAAAAAAAAATATTTCTTTACCAAGTACCGATCTCTGTACAAACCACCCTCTGGAGAGAATAATCTGACTTCAGATTCGTATTCAGCACACCTAAAAGCTTTATAAACCGCTGAGAAACTTCAATTTTGTTGTACAGTGTAATTTTTGAAATTTTTTCAAAAAAATCTTTTACATATTCTTAAAGTGAAAGCTTGGAACCTTCAAAAACTATATATATACTATATATATAACTACCAAACTCCATTCAATGCAAAATGTGTGGGAAAATTAAAAAAAGAAACTAGAGACCTTTTTTCTGATTTCTTACTCTAGTGAGGTGTTACCTAAAAGATAGATTTTTTAAATCACCCTAATAAACATACAGACATGTTTTTAAACCACTATTTTAATCTTTTCACATTTCATTAGTCTATTTTCAAGTTTTCCATGTTAGATTTTAGATTTACTAATTTGAAACTTTTTAATACTCCCAATTGACTTTAGCATTTTTTTTAAGTTACTACTAATTTTACAAAAAAAATTAAATTATGTGACATTTAATTAAAATGGCATCACAAATTTAAGATAAAAAAAAACAAGTAATTTAAAAAGAACGTAGCAAACGTCCATACTTTTCGACAATCTCATAGTTTTGAAAAATTAAGTTTATGAAAAAGGGGGCCTTTCTACTCTTTCCTTCAGAATGATATGCAAGAAGAACTATAATACGAAGCCGGAAAATATATAATAATGATAAATTATATTTGCAATTAAAAATTGGAAAAAAAAAATAAACTCAAAAAACTTTTAGCAAAGTTGGGCCCCGAACTCGCAACCCTGCACAGTTGGACTATCAATTGGAGGTTTGCGAGTTCGAGCCCCAATCGTTTGCTGGATTTTTTTTTTTTTTAATTAAAATCTTTTTTCACTTTTTTAATGCAAATATTTTTTAAATTTATTTTATCTTTATTTTTTACACTCACCTGCACTTCTATACACATAATAAATAATAAATAAAATAGTTGTAGCATTGAAAAATGTTCAAAACAATGTACCTAAATATATTTAAAAATAAAAAAGGTGAACACAAAGAGCTTATGAAAAAAAAAATGTTGTGTGAAAAGGCATGAAATAAAGTTGCAAATTTATCAAATATATAGAGATCTCTAGAATAAGTAAGGAACAAAAAAAATATATATATATAATGAAGCAGTTATATAAAAAAAAGTATTTAGAAACTAATTTAAAAAATAAAAATCAAATATATAACATATAAGAGAATATGTATGTATACAAATACATATACAGGTAGACAGACTGTCGGCTTGAAACGCAGCCAGATTTTAAATTTTGTTTTTCAAAATCTCTATATCAAATTGTGGCTAAAAATTTCAGAATTTGCTAGAAAATTTCGAAATAAGAGTTATGGCAATTTTATGATTTGCTCTGAAATTTGAAACTTTACTATAAATAAATAAAAAGTAGTAGATACAAGACTTGAAAATTATATTTAAAATAAAATCAATATATTAGAAATTATAAACATTAAAAAAATCGAATATAAAAAAAATGCAAATTAAAAATGACTGTTTCGATAATTTCATTGAACTTTATTCTTAAATCAAATCATTTACTGGTTACTGTTTCTTTTAATTAAAAAAAAATTAATAATTTAGAAAAAAAAATTTTGATTTTTCTGATTTTTGTTTTTTTTTAATTTTTGCTTATTTCTTCTTAAAACAACTTTACTTTACTCTTTTCCTTATAAATAAAAAAATCATTTCGATAATTTTTAACGTTTTTAAGTTTTTTTTCTTTACTTTACACTTTTCTGAATTTAGAAGCACGAAAGTTGAAAATTAAAATCTAAAAAAAAAACAGAAATAAAATAATTAAATATGAAAAAAAAAAAATATATAACCCTGAAATAAAATCAGAAATTTTTAATTTATCTGGCAAAGAAAAACAAACAAAAAATGTCTATAAAAAAAAAATATTTTTAATAAGCATTAAATTAAAGAAACTTTTATCGTTTAGATGCTTTTTCGTGTTAAATTCCAGAGTGTAGAAAACTGAAAAACCAAACAAATAAGCTGTTGTATAAAATTTACAATTTGTTCACCCTTTGCATGTTAATTTTACCTCAATAAATAGAAAGCTCAACTACGCTAATTAATTTAAAATAAAAAAAATTTATATTTTGTCGCCATTTAATTGTTAAACAGGCTTTATATAGTTTTTCATAAGCTTTGATGTTGCAATAATATGACAGAAATACAAGCAAACTCAAGTATAATTTGTGAAGATTATAACCATAATGCAAATTTAATTTTATGTAAAAAAATTAAAACTGATCTAAATACATAAATTAAAAAAAATCTACACAAATAAAAAAACACTGCAAAAAAAAATTTAAAATAACGCAACCAAAAACGAAAAAACTCAAATAAACTCTTTTATTTAATTTATAATCGCCGATATTGGTTTGAACTTTTGGCTCGGCTATTGAATGAAATTGGTTCGGCTATTTTAATAAATAAATAGTTCTCACATCTGATTCAATCATACAGGTTGAATTATTGGCAAGGCGAACGAACTAAAACTTGTTTTATTAAAAAAAAAAATGTGCAGACAGATTGTACAATAATTGCCGACGTTCGGAATCGAACCTTCAACCCCACGCTTGATGAACTGAGATGCGTATCAATCAGCCATAACGGCTCTGTTGGCGATGTGCCAAATGTTGCATTTAATATATAGGTACTTTTCTTATAGTACATTTACACCGCACCAAATTTGACGCATTTTTCCATACAAATCTCATTTTAATTTGGAATTCCATCACATTTGCCAATACAATCCACAATTCCTCAAAATAGCAAACCTGCCCTGTGTTCCACACTAAGGATTGCCCAGCAAGAACCTTAATTAGTAATTGACGTGTGATAACTTTTGCATTATGCACAGCTGTGAATAACAATTTCAACTAGTTTTTTTTTTTAAGAAAATGGGCCAATTCTACCAAGAAAAGAAGAAGCCTTCATTTATTATTACTCTTCATTTGGATTGCATTGTTCGGCGAATGGTGACGGAATTCCAAATTTGGAAAATGAGACTTGTATGGACAAAAGCGCCAAATTTGGTGCGATGTAAATGTACTATATAAAGATACTGAATTCCACTACAGCAATAAAAATAAATAGCCCCAAAATGGCAACACTGAAAACCCCGGCCCCAACCGAACCTCGTTTTCGTTATACTAAAAAAAACTTAAATTAAATTTTTACGTAGCACAGCGCGATATACGAGCCTCATCGGGAAACGGACTGCGCTTTACAACTTAAAAATACGAAACTTTAACTAAAACAACAACCGTCGCTTTTAATTCCAATTTATTCATTATTGGTTCGCTACCATAGGGTTGCAAACCATTCAAAAATTATTTTTAGACTCATTAGAGTGCTCCTCTCCACGGAAATCTTTAGTAAAAGGCGAAAGATTTATTCGACAACTGAAGAGAAGCCAGAGTGGTTGAACAACTGTGAAATTGCACCATTTCCACGTATATTTGGATAAAGTGTATGCGAAGTACAGTGACAGAAATATAAAAAAAAATCGGTAAACGTATAAATCGACTCGTTGCTGTGCCATTTCAAATACATATACTTATATATATATACGTTGTATAAAAGTATACATTGCGCATTGCTGTTGGTACACGCGTACTTGTGTAGTTAGTCCCGAAAGATTTTAGCTCACCCTTAATTGAAGTTAGCGAAAATTAAATATTCTGAATATGGCCTTTTCTTATCTAGCCTTTTGTTTTAAAAGTTTTTTTAAAGGTCACTTCAAATATTCATTTAAAGTTGATTGTTGACAAACAATTTTTTTAGTGGCAATCAAAATCAAAATGTATTCAACAAAGTGTGCTTGACAGTTAAATATTTTCTCTTGTAAGGGGCTATAATGTCAAACGAATATAAACAAATGAATTAATCCTTTATGGTGCACCACATGTAAATTGGGTATCATTTTCTCTTCTTTAATATTTAATATTATACCATCCGCGATTTTTGTAAAAAATGTTTGGTTACAGTTTTCTTACCTTAGCTTACAAAACAATTGAATTCCAACCGTTCTTCACTGGCACCGAAGTTTTTTTCACTACCAATAAAATACTTCTAAATTTGCTACCGAATATTCTTTCGTATTGCTTATTTGAATTAAAGGTAAAATATAAATATTGAAAATTTAAAACCAAAGTTAATTTACAAATTTTTTCCTAAAAGTTTATAAACGAAAAAAAAAAAATGTTTCAAGTGGGTTAAAATATTTTTCTGTTTGACATTATACCCTGGTTCCGATTGAGAGCAACGTCAAATTCAAGCACACTTTGTTGAATACGTTTTGGTGGCAATCCTGGTCCTGGGTTTCTTCTTTTCATCCAATTCGTTTTTTTTTTCAGTCAAAATTTCTATATATTTTTTTCAACAATAGCAGATACCCGCTGCTGTGTCTGCGAAACTTACAAAAACGATATCTCAACTACAGCGCCTCCTAGCGAGGTATACACGGAATAAATTGTCGAAATTTGGCAAAAATGCGTGTAGAAGTTTTTGAGCCATTTCCCCTTACCAAAACCCCTACAATATTTTTATTTTTTACATGTTGATGTCCTACGAAATGTCAATAGTCATGATATACTAGAATTATACTAGTTGTAAAATACCAGTTCAAAACTAGTTCAACCTGCATTATTATGATTTCCATAAAATGAAATAAACAAAAAGGGCTAGTATGAAATATACTAGTCCATAACTAGTCCAAAAAGCATTGAATTTGGACTAGTATGATTTCAACCAGAATTTTCTTGACTTACCCTTTATTTTATCATTTGACTTTATTTTCATGTTTATTCTTAAGAAAGTGCCTACTATTTGTATTTGCCCTATCACGAAAAAGCATCTATGAATTATAAGAGAAAAAATAAGCAAACGAAACGATGAATTTTGTATTTTTTAACTGGTATGATTTCATCCAGAAAAATCTAGTTGTATACTAGTATTGAATGGATATTTCCTGACTAGTATGTGTTCTACCAGAAAATTATAGTTGTATACTAGTATTTTTCTGACTAGTTTGAGGTTTCGCTGCAGGGTTTTTACAGCTCTTGTGCACATTGCCTCGGAATTTTAAAATTAACATTTGTGCCACTGTTCCACAGGGCAAGCGATATAGGTAGAGTGTCTCATAGTGCGGCTCCCTTGAGTGCGTTGATAATTTTTTTCTGAGAAGTCATCTATGGGATATTTCTATAAAAAATTTTGTTGTTCGTGTGTAATAAAAAAAGGTGGAAAAATTGTAAAAAAAAAATCGTTACAACATTTGATGGGCTATAAAACTCTATTTCCGGTGTTCAAATTTAAAATATCCCTCAAAATCGTTTTGGATGAAAAATTGACTTGCAATTGTTTCGGGAAGGGTAACTTTCACAAAACACAAATTGTTCTAAACTCTTTCAACAATGCCTATAAATAATTTTAAACTGTCACTGTCAAACTGATAATTATAAATTTTGCCATGCTTTTCAACTCAAAATAAAAAGCTTTTCTGTAAAAAAATAGAAATCGATTAAAATTTGTTTGTTTGAATATTTGGATGCCAATAAAGTCTAAACTACTTTTAAAGTTGACTTAAGTTTAAGTGCAATACTTGTCGGGATGGCCTTTCGGTATCGCGGGCTTTGTTGCGGGATTACATGATCTTGGCAACAGATACAAATGGTGGTTGATTTTGTTGACTTACCGCGCAATGATGCCATACCATGGGGTTGTTTCCCTTTTTTTGGAAACTTTTAAAAGGGAAAGAAAAAAGGGATTTTTTTAATCATGGATTTAGAAAACGAAAGTTAAAAAAATTAAAATCTGCAACAAATTAAGCAATAAAATAATGGATGTGTTTTTATTTACACGTATGTATATGCGTTTGCGCTTAGATTTTGTACGGAAGCGCTCAACCCTTATTTTCCATACAAAATTTAAGCGCAAACGCATATGCGTGTAAATAAAAACACGGCTAATAAAACTTGTACCGGATAATTTTCCTAGCCAAAAAATATATTTTACTGTTCTAGTTAGATTCAGTTGTAAAACGCTGCAGGGTCCCACCAGTTATGTTGGTATTTCAAAAATCAATCAATGCCAAACATTTTTAAAAACTTCTAAAGCGCAGTAAGCTGCCGGAACCCTCTAGCTTAGAAAAAATCTGTGGACTTTTGGAAAACCCACTTAAGTCGAGACAAGTAAATTTTCCAATTTCTTTATCATAAAAGCACATTTTCATAACGGTCATTTCTGTCTTATCGGCGTACTGATAGCGTGACTAGCTACGGAGATATGAGTTTTGACAAAGCATGTTAAGTCCATGGTTCAATTATACCAGGTTAGCTTTTCGATGAGTTGCGGTCATCTTGCTCCCTGAAAAATTGTCATTCACATTCTGGGTAGCCTTTTAGCAAAATCATGCAAAAAAAAGTAGTTAGAAAATTAGTTTAAAATAGTAGTAGTTAGAAAAATAGTAGAGGTTAGCTT
Source organism: Campiglossa producta (assembly GCA_964058755.1). Lineage (NCBI taxonomy): Eukaryota > Metazoa > Arthropoda > Insecta > Diptera > Tephritidae > Campiglossa > Campiglossa producta. The sequence continues at coordinate 61,749 of CAXKVI010000195.1, forward strand.
TTGGAAAATTGATGAATTTATCATTAATAACTGGCTTTAAAGATTTTTCTTCTGTGATTAGAGTTTGTTATTTTCATTCTTAATCATCAGCCAAGTGTGCATGAAAGAATTGGAGGTAAATTTATTGGAACTGGTTAAATTTGGTTAGTAAAATGGTAATACTATCCCTTTGGTACACTTTTTCCGAAAGTATTTATGACCTGAAAACCTTACAAGGAACTTTTAGTAAAAATTTAGGTTAAGACTGCTTTACATGAGTCGATGTCCTATTCGATTTGACGTTCAATTGTATTCAACCATCAAATACAAGTTGTCGATCGGTCGAATTACTATTAACATGGTGGAGCGAAAAAAAAAATCGACCAGGAAATCGACACTTATTTTGAGGCTAGAATACTAGAAAACGGCTAGTCGGAGAAAATTTTAGGCTACGCAGCTTTTGAAGGGATTTCGAGTTCTTACTCTTAATATGAGGTAAAGTCTGTGAAATCTAAACCAGCGATGACAGACTAGAATTTAATATTAAGATCTGTGATTTTTACAATAATATTTTTTCACCTTTCAGAAAAATAAAATCAATATAATAATTTTTTTTTGGCCCAGTCGAATGTGTTAGTTTACTTGGCAATTTTTTTATTTTCATTACAATTTATATCCTCCTTTTTCGATTTTTCTACTACCATTTCCTTGAAGCGGGCTACTCAACTGCCAAGAAATGTCAAAATCCATATAAAAAAACGCCCAAGAAATGGTCAAGAAACGTTTTCACACGTCAAATTTTCTTGAGCCAATACTCAGTTCATAAGAAAAAATACAGCACTTTTCGATAGTTGGCAACGCCGGTTTACCTCAAGAAAAAATAAGCTCGTATACATATATTTCTTGAGGTAAACGTGCAGATTCACGGCAAAGGTGAGTACATATTTCGCTAAACATATTTTGTACATTTTTATAAGAGTAATTTGCGCAAAAATGGAAAATTTGGTAAACGTCAAAATTTCTTGACCAGGCACAAGAAATATATGCTGGTTTTTTTCTTGAGGCATTTCTTGGCAGGTGGGTAGCCCGCTTGACGAAAGAAAAAAAACATTCCTACTTTTTTATTCGCAAACGAAACCCGTACACATTTTCATATTGGGAGTGTCAATAATAAACGTCAAGGGAAGAGCAAACCTTCTTATAATTGAACCATGAACTTAGTCGTTGTTTTTCTTTTTTAATTTCGTCGTTTTTCTTTCACAGATTTGGTTGCTTATTGTGCTTACAAGTAGCAACCAAAACGTATTCAACAAAGTGTGCTTGAATTTGACGTTGCTCTCAATCGGAACCAGGGTATAATCCCAGTGGGAAAAGCAAAATGTATTCAACAAAGTGTGATTGACAGTTTAATATTTTCTCTTGTAAGGGGCTATAATGTCAAACGAATGTAAACAAATAAATTAATCCTTTATGGTGCACCACATGTAAATTGGGTATCATTTTCTCTTCATTAATATTAGCAATAATTTACCCTTATATCATCCGCGATTTTTGTAAAAAATGTTTGGTTACAGTTTTCTTACCTTAGCTTATAAAACAGTTGAGTTCCAACCATTCTTCACTGGCACCGAAGTTTTTTTCACTACCAATAAAATACTTCTAAATTTGCTACCGAATATTCTTTCGTATTGCTTATTTGAATTAAAGGTAAAATATAAATAATGAAAATTTAAAACAAAAGTAATTTACAAATTTTTTCCTAAGTTTATAAACGGAAAAAAAAATTTTCCAACTGGGTTAAAATATTTTTCTGTTTGACATTATACCCTGGTTCCGATTGAGAGCAACGTCAAATTCAAGTACACTTTTTGAATACGTGTTTTGGCAAGTGGTATATTGTATTTATATGAAACAATGCAATTTTTTTATTTTTTTTCATTCTACAACTTTCTTAAAATCACTACCTAGAAATTTCCTAACAGAAATTCCGAACTTCTATTAAAACACTCCTATTTATTCCATTTGCATTACAATATTTATTTTTTATGTCGGGACGGCGCGAACGCCATTCCCGGCTACCAAAAATTACACGCACGAGTTATTCGCATTAGGAATAATCGCGAAGGTCAACTCAGCCGAAGTGCAATGGCCAAGCCTCGCTCCGGAGGAACCGCCTTCATGATCACGGTAACCTCTACGCCAGGTAAGTATGCTTTGTTTAGCACAAAAGCAAATACTTCAATAACATTTTTTATAAAATGATGCAGAATTACAGGCTAAGAAAGGGGAAAATCTTTATGGCAAATGAAATTAACGCGCATAAATTCAAGCACAATGATATGTTGTTGTTGTAACAATGCTATATTCAAGGGTTGCTTTGAATTCTATTTTTGTGTTCGCTTGAACGCGCGAGTTTGTTGAAGCTGTTTGGTGGCATGTTTATTTGTGTTATGTTCCTTTGTGTGTTGTATATTTCGTATACATCCTATACAAATTGTGTGATTTTCGTCCCATACACAATTTGATATACAGTGGCGGAATAATAGGGACCAAATAGAAGATGGATTTATTCGTAGTATGTATGTATATATTCTTTTTGAGTTGTGCTTAATAATTCTTCTTTAAGAGATAATTGATTCTATAACAGAACCCACATTAATAATATTTTCAAAGTTTACACAAAGTTCAAAAATTATCTGAAAATTCTAACAAAAAAGTTGAAAATTTTTATGACCGTTTTTGAAAGTTCGACCAATTATTCAGAACTTATGGTATGGAAATACGCGTTGTATGAAAAAAAAAAAAAACACCCAACACCTTTGACAACAAAAATTCTGTAAATTCAGGGAAAATAGCAACACTTTTATGTATTTTGTTTCTGAAGAAAATGTACCTACCCACCAAACCAAGACTTCTGAAATAGTCGGATATCAGACTTTTCTGAATAAAATTGAAATAATTTTGACTTTACTTAAATAATTCGAAATCATTTCGTTAAATAAAACTGTAACAAAAAATGTATTATTAGATAAAAGAAAAGTTATGAAATGAAAGCTATTAGGTAACGATTGTCCGAAGAATTTCATTGTACTTTGTAGCTGAGTGGATAGCACTTGTGTACAAGTATGCAGGCGAGTCGGTTCGATGCCTGCCAGAACCTTTTCAAATTTTAAATTTTTTTATTTTCAACTACCGTTTGTTTCGAAAAATTCGTGACGAAGTCGCGTCAACCCTCTCATACAAATTTCTTAGCAACTTCGAAAATAAATTGGTTCTGTTCATTGTTTAATAATTCATATGGTTATTTTGCTTTTGACAGCCTCTTTCGGGCCAAAACTGTAATTTCGTATTCTCTTTTGTGCTGCGGTTACCATCATGGTTCCGATTTCGGAAAAATCTTTCGACGCAACGTAAACGTTACACGGAGAGAATTTTTTACTAGAAACAAGGTACAAAAAAGAAAATCGAGGAATAATTTTGAGCTTGGAAAATGTTTTCTTAATTATATCTTCAAAAACACTAAAATAAATAAAAAATGTTTAATTGAAATAAACAATTTTTTTCTTGCAGCTTCATGTACGCAAAATTATTATTTTCAAATGTTTACTACTGTCATAATTTAACTTTTCGTTGGGCACAGCAAAATGGAAAATTGTTCACCTCATTTTACTCTGACGAAAAATGTTTTCGATTGACACACAGCCTATTGACCTTACCTTCACCTTCTGTGTTCAATTTTTTTCAAATGTTTTTTCCTTATAGTTTTTGTTTTGGTTTTTTGATAAGAAAATAACTTGCTTGTTAGAAGTAAACTTTTTTGACTAATTTTAGTGAAAATCAAGTAAATTTTTAAAATTTCTCAAATTATTTACTATTTTGAGATTGAGAACATATTTTTCTAGATTTTAGAAAAATTTTTTTCTCCGTGTAGTTTCTTCTTATTTTTTTGCGATATCGTGTTGTTTGCGTTAGGTATTAGAAGAACATTTTGTAATTCCCTCTCAAGATTTCCGTAAAAAAAAGTAAAAGAGATAAAACTTCTTATTTTTCGAAGATATAAGATATATCTCATTTATTTCAGTGTGCTGTCATTTAGAACAAAGTAAGCATAGGTCTACGATGGCCTCATGGGAAACACATGGGTTGAGTGTTCAAGTCACCCAAGTTCGATTCTCGGTGAAGTCAATATAATTTTTTTTTTTTTTAATTTGAATTGTTAAAAAAGAACTTCTTCACAATAGCACTGTACAGCAGCCGGCTGGATGTGGGACCATACCAATTTTTTTGAAGACATAAGTAAAAATATGGCGTTCCCGTTCTTTCGAAGTAGGCCTCCAAAATTTAGTTACGGGCTCTCAAAGTTCCATGTTCAAAAGTGGCTTTCTAATTGTTTGTTAGCAAAATGTGGACGTGGCCTGCTGGCCTCGAATCTTCGAAGGGTCCAGCTTCGAACTTCGAAAGCCTGTAACTTAATTTTGGAGGCTAACTTCGAAAAACGGGGAACGCCATTTTTTTACTTGTGTCTTAATCTCTTTTTTACACTGACAGCAGCAGTATGGGAACAATCCAACTTTTTCGAAGAGATTAAGACATAAAAAATTGCGTTCCCCGTTCTTTCGAAGTTAGCCTCCAAAATTTAAAAAATTTGAAAAGCCATAATTTGGACGCCTCTTTAGTTGGATTGGTGTCCTTTTTCTTAATAAAAGTGTATGTAAGAAGTGGTATACAGGGCCAAAATGAAATCTTCGAAAAAATAAAAAAAAAAACGTTTAAGGGCAAACCACCAAACTTATTTTTCCAAGTTGAGCGTTTCGAAATTAAAAATTGTGGTGTAACGGTATGGAATTTCCCCACGACCACTTTTAACCAGTTTGTTTTAAAAAATATCACTAAAAATAAAATAAATTTGATATATAACTTTTCAGTTAAAGTCGAACAAAGGATAAATACAAAAAATGATCTGAAATATCAAAAAAGTTGAAACCGTAAAGGATTGTATAGTATACGGACCTTTGACATGAAAAATACATTTTTTATTTTATATATATTTTTTATTTGTATATAATTATTGGTGTAATTGATAAGTAGGTAATCGATAAGCGTTTAAAAAAAAAAAAAAAATAAACGTGTGTTGGCATGATTACGCATATGAAGTTTGGCGCAAAATCTTAGTAGTGCTAATTAGCTCTACTTAGTTTTGGATAGCTCAAAACTTTTTCTTATTATGTAATTTATTTCATTTAAAATTTTACTAGCAACTAAAACATCATCACTTAAAGAAATTACTAATGTGATTCACATAAGAAAAATTATACTTTTTTAGGTCTTATTCCCTCTGAAGTTAGTAATTGATAAGAAAATAAGTAATTTTTTTTAGTTTTTAAAATACTTTTATAATTCTTAAAGTTGAAGCTTCAAATCTTCCAAAACTTTTTGAATTGTCCATTATCGGAACTACTAAAATAATTGTAGCCGTTTGAAAATAACAAAATTTTGTAATTCTTGGTATCGTAGTTTTGATAATCGCACTATGTAAAAAGTTTTGGAACACTTAAAGCTCAAACTTTATGAATGTTTAATGTTTTTTATTTTTTTTTATTTCAAAATTCTTAAAAATATTCACTTAAAAAAAATAAAAGAATTTTTTTCCAATACCTACAAAATGTATGGGGGTACGATATTTCAAATCTAAATTTTTTTTAAACATTTTTGTTCGCCGATTTTTTAATAGATATTTTTGTTTTTAACTCTTAAGCTTAAAATTTTGCAGCATATAAATTTTCAATAAAACACAAATTTTGAGTTAGTTTTTAAATTCAGTAGAATGTGGTTTAGCTAAAATTTTTTGCAAAAAAAGAATTACATAAGTCGGCTTTTGAAATAAAAAATTTGGCTTGTTCTAGACTTTTAAATTGTTTTTTTTTTTTTTTTTTTTTTTTAATATTTGTAGCCATAACATGTTTTAAGAATTAAATAAGATTTCTTCAAAAACAGTTTCGGAATTTGCATAATTTTTAAAAAATTTCCAATATTTTCTTAAAAAAAAAAAAATAGATAAAAACCTTTCCAAGCACCATTTAATTTAAATTCACATAAGTCATATATTCTTGATTTAAGGAAAAAATATATAACTTATCACAGCACTTTTATCTTTGGAAATACACACATAATTGTACATATATACTATGTCTGGGGGCTAGTCAGTATCGCGATATTTCTTTGGCATTAAAAAAAAAATGTATGTGATTTGCCAGCTTGCTAGAAGCATTCGTTTTCGCATCGCAATACAAAGTAACCCCCTCCGATCAATACATATAAATAAATCGTTGTTTGGTTTGAATAACGAGTATAAGGTAAAGTCAATGATACACATAAGTTTTTACTTATAGCGAAATTATTTATATGGTTATCGAGTAGGAGATAAAGGTTAACTCTGGATGATTAAGCCGTACATCACGAAACTCTTCGGTAAAAGTCAATATATAAAAGCAGAATATGGTAGCCATAATCCATTCTGATATAGAGCTAATAACATGAAAATACCAGCCGCCATCTGATGGATACCTATAAAATAAATGCAATTATTTTACACTTTATAATAAAGTAACAATTCTATTTTTATTAGCAATTAAACTTACCATCTTCTTGGATTTTCTCCTTTGAATAGTATATGCGACATAATGCCTGTAACAGCAATCATAATGAATAATATCGTACAGCAAATGGCCATGCCCAGACGTAAATGTGCATATAGCTTTGTACTCGCAATCGGATAAACCATATAAGTCATCAATGCTTGTAACCAAAAGTATACCGTACCACATCCAAAGCAACAGAACGCGCCGGTAAAATGAACAATTCTGACATTAGTTTCTTGAAAATTACCAACAATACTGAGTCCCAAGCAAGAGACTAAACCGAACCAAAATGCAATTTTATTATAACGTAGCAGTAAAGAACCCAAATCAGGATGATGACTGTATAGTTGTTGTATTTGGCGATAGCGTATATAAATTGTAATGCCCACTGTAAATATAAATATTTTTTTTTTTTTATATTGTTACGATGCGAAATGTCTCTTCGCTTCGGAAAAGAAGGAAGCTGAATACAGGAGCACGTTGTGAACCAAAAGATTATCCAAATTGAGGAAGATTTGGAGGAGATAGTTCGAGCAGCAGAGCTAACCCGTACTGGAGAAGATCTGTGTTGGGACTTCGTCTGCTTGGAAGCCTGCGTGAGTGAAAATGCATTTCTAAAAAGCACCGCATGGGAGAATTTGCGGATTTCATTGCGAAAGGAGACCTTACATCTATCTTTATCTATCTAACTATCTATATACATAAATAAAACTCAAATTATGTATGTACGGACGCACTTGGCCCCTAAAGGAATAAGCCGATCGTAACCAAATTTTACACACTGGATTTCTTCCATGGATGGTCACAGACTAAACAATATTTTGAAATATTTAGGGGGCATGGTATCATACAAATGGAATTTTTGATAGTACGTATCTCTTGAAGTATTCAGGTTACACCACTGAAATTTGGAGAGGAGTTATGAGACTAATTCCTACCACCTTCAAAAAAATGGGGATAACGAAAAAGGTGGCGTGCCATATGAATGAAATATTTCATAGTCCATATCTATGGAAGCATTTAGATTAGACCACTGGAATTTGGTGAGGAGTTATATGAGATTTATCCCTGTCACATCCAAAAAAACTGGGGATAACAAAAAAGGGGCCGATATCAGCCTTCTGATATCTGACAAGAGGTTAAACCACCAACGTTGGGCAGTTAACCTTTGGTTAACTCAAAATTAAAATTGGAAATCTGTGGAACGTAAGTTAACCTGGCAAACCCACGGGCATAAGCTAGTATTATATAAGGGACTCTGGGGACTCTGTAAACGCACTTTTGAAGAGCCCTAAAGGAAAACTTTTTCATATTTTTCTAAATCGAATACGATAAGCGCACCTCGGAGGCAGTATTAACCGGGCACTTTACGAACTTCTCTCGTTAGCTGGATAATGCCAGCAGAGAAAATCAACGGAGGGTCACTCATGCCAACAAGTACAACTTTGGACTGAGTAGAAAAGTCCTCTCTCGGCGCACAAAGTACATGCTTTGTCTCAAATCATTCTTGACTCCATGTATAGTTTGCAATCATAGACTGTGTCGAGTTTGTAATAAAAAAGTTCTCAGCAAGTTCTTCAGTGATGTCAAGGCCGAGTACCGAAGAAAATTTAACAATGAGCTGTAACAGCTTTACGCAGATAACACTATCGCGGCTTGGTCATGTTATGCGAATGGGCAAAGACGCTCTAGCCTAGAAGATTTTCCTATAGACACCCGAATTCTCCGTGCGTGGGAAACAGACGCCCACCTGCCGGGTGCTCGGTTCCCAAATAGGTGACAGGTTTTTGGTAGAAAGTTCTGCTGGGGCTTGAATTTTCCCCGAGGTAGGTATGCATCTTAATAGATGACTAAAATGCACCATACGTAATTACGTGCAACTTGATGGTTGATCTTCTGATATGATGCATATCACCATTCATTCCCAACCTTTTTCTTCCTGACAGAAGGAGAAGATGAGATGATCTAATCCAAATAACGAAATAACGCACCGCAACGTATTGGGCTCTTTGCACTTCTTAATACTAAAAGTAAACAATCAGTCTCGCTTTTAAACTTACAAAGAATGCTGCCAATATTTATGAGTTGTCCAAAGACGCAGCTTTCCGGAGAATATGTACCATCATCGCTGATATATGGCACTGTAGGCACTACATGCCCTTGTAATACAGCGGCGATATAGCTGAAAAAAAAAATTAATAATAGCATAATTTATATAAACATGCAAACACTGCGATGCATTGTATGGAGATGCAGCGATAAGCCAACACCCCATCCAACGCCCACAGTGACGCATCTCATTTCAACACATATTTCTTTTTTTTATATAAAATGATTTTATTTGCAATATTCTATGGGATTCCCTTTGATATTAGCAGGCAAAAAGAAAAAAAAAACAGTAGGTCCGCTGCATATTATCCAGTTTTATCTTGTCTACAACGCAGTTCTTTGTTGGTTTTTTTATGTTGTTGGTTTTACTTACGTTCCAATAAAAGTTATTTGAAATAAAAGAAATACGGAAACTGGAAACAAATAGATAAAAGACATTTTGTCCAGATATTCTTGAAAAATTGTTATGGAATAAAATATTTAACTTTATCCACAAAGAATTGTTTATTTTTATTTATTTTTTTTTTCAACTGTCAAAACAAGTCAATATGGATGGAGTTGCCAATGTGCTATGCTCTAAAGCGTTCTAGTTCTAAAAATTAGTAATGCCAGGGACAGAATGGCGGCCTCCGTGGTGTAGCTGTTAAGTGCTCGGGCTACTACACCAAGTCGCGTCATATCCGGCAAAAACCAACATCAAAAATTATTTAAAAAAGATTTTTTCTAAACGGGGTCGCCCCTCGGCAGTAGGCTACGCTCAAACTGCACCTAACTTTTTCATCCGACATCATCAGAGAAATTCGAGCGCTTTCTATTTTATCGGGCGGCCAAAGTTTGTTTACATTCGAATGAAATCGGGTAGCTCATTTAAAACACATGTGTGCGGATGTGTATTTCCTGCCGGACAACAAAAGTCGGTTGCAGTGCGAGCGTAGCCGTAGTTTGGCAAACTCTCCGGGTGTATTTCTGCTATGAGAAGCTTCTCAGCAAAAACTCATTTGCTTTGCAAGTGCCGTTCGGAGTCGGCAAAGAAATGTAGGTCCCGGCAACTTGTAGGAAAAAATCGAAAGCAGCGCACTACAATTTGGAAGAGAAGCATGAAAAAAATCTCATTAGAGGTTATGATAACCTGTTGGTATATCGCCGCCATTAGTTCTTTTTTTTTTTAGGACACAAATATGGAGATTCTCAACGGAATCAGTTGCTTCTTTGTACAGCGACTACTCGTAAAGGATGATTTACACTGGTCGATTTTTCTAACCTTGTTTTTCAATCGACCGTGTAAACAGCAATTCCATCGATCTTCACCTTGTATTTAAGGGTTGAACACAAGTGGTTCGATAAAAATCTACCAGAAATTCGACCCGTGTAAATAAACCTTAAGGCCCACTTGCATGACGGCGAGTTATCTTTTTAACTCAGAGTTAATGCCAAATGAGAGGTTAAACTCATACGTTTTTGACAAAATTTTAAATCAACTCTGAGTTAGAGAGATAACTCGACGTCGTGAAAGTGGGCCTAAGGCTATTAACTCAAATATGGGCAAGGTAGGCCATTCAGCCCTTTGAAGCGTGGGCTGCTGGAGCAGTGGTGGTTTTCCGCAATTCGACAGTCGTTGTCTCGAAATTCCAATTCGATACCGAATGCAATATAATTACTATCGTATTTTGCGCTACGGAAAGCGAAAAAAAACCAATCCAGAGGCGTTTTTTTAATTTTTTGTTTCTGCAGAAATTTATGATCAAAACACCGGAAAATCTATGGATGGATGAACACTCGGGTCGTCGATTTCAGTATCGCCAAAAAAAGTTTAAAATACCCCCCACCCCCCCTTGGTTCGAATGTTTATTTGTTGGTGATTTCAAAAATGAAAAAAAAAAAAAAAAACATATTCGGCACCCTGTAAAAACAGCCAAATTCGTTTTTGCTTATAACTTTTCTATTTTGTCTTTGATTTCAAAGAGCAATATATTGTTGTATAGGTTTTAACCCGTGTCATATTTCGTCCATATTAGCCTGCGACACCAACTTAAGCTTTTATTCAAATTTATTTAAAACCAACACCCTCTATTAAAAAAAAGTTTTGAATAAAGTAAATATAGTGTTATAGTACATTTATACTGCACCACATTTGGCGAATTTGAATGTGTCATTTCGAACCTGTTTACACTGGCAAATTTTCATTTGGCTTCACCTTCCCTGCAAGAATCTTCTACCAGAATACAAAGCCACCGAAAGAAAATGCACCACCTTGATGTTTTAAACACATGTAGAGTAATAATAAACGAAGAATCAAGGCTTCTCTCTTTTCTTAGTGCAACTGGTCCAATATCATAAAAAAAATAGTTGAAATTGTTATTTAGAACTGTGCATAATGCAAAAGTTTTCACACGTTAATTACCCATTAAGGTTCTTGTTGGGCAATTCTAAATGTGGAACACAGGCAGGGTTGATATTTTGAGGAATTGTGGATTGTATTGTTCAGCGAATGAGGCCAAATGCGATGGAATTCCAAATTTGGAAAATGAAATTTGTATGGGAAAAAAGCGCCAAATTTGCAATTTTTCGCCAAACTTACCAAATTTGGTGCTGTGTAAATGTACTATTAGATTTTCTATGCCGACGACGAACGCCTAGGTTATATGTATATTCGCTAAACTAAAGTAGCCGAGAACCTTACAGCAAATTAGAGCCAAGGAAAGATTTAGCATAAATGCATTACATTTGTTTCCTCGTTATATGCACGTAAATATTCTTTTTTCCTTACTTTTCAGGAAACAATTTTTTTTTTCAAATACAGGGTGTTGGTTTTAGTAAAAAATGAGCTAAACGTTTCTATGGATGAAATATTGCCTTGGTGAATACCTTTCTAAAACTGTATCACTCTTGAAAATCGAACGTAAAATATAGAAAAAAGCAAATTTTACAGGGTGACAAAAATATTAATTTTTTTTTTTGACAACCTCATAAGGTAAGTGTTCAAACAGGGGGAGAAAATTTTTCCCTTCTTAAGCCCCAATTACCTAAAACTTTACAGGTTCCACTTTCATACAAAGTTTGTGGAACGTAAAGCGAAGCAAGATTTTGGCAAATGCTCAAAGCCGAGGCGCGCACCTGTCAAAGTTTCACAAAGTTTTATGTAACTCTGGCTTTACACCGTGATACCCTCTAAAGCCCCAATTACATAAAACTTTACAGGTTCCACTTTCATACAAAGTTTGTGGAACGTAAAGCGAAGCGAGATTTTGGCAAATGCTAAAAGCCGAGGCGAGCGCTTGCAAAGTTTTATGTAACTCGGGCTTAAGGCATCCCAGGCTCACCAGAAAATCTCTGTATTTGAATTAATATAACCCCAGAAATCTGCTGGGAGAGGTATTAGTAGATGCGTTTCCGAAAGCAGAAATTAAAATGTTTGTCTCAGTCAAAAGTTTTTGGCAAAAAACCAATTTTACCGGTTCCGATCCCAATGGACATGCCGAACTCTTTTCCTAGTTGAAATGTGCGAGGTTAACCTTTTACTATATCCAGATCAAAGTTTAGTCAAAGTGACTTGAGTCTCCTTTCTTCCTTAACTACTTCGGAAACTAGTTTTTGATGTTTACCGGATCGTGAGACATTATGTCGAAGGCACCTTCTTCAATGCGTTCTATTTATTCATGTAGGGTATTATCTTTTTCTTTGCTCTCAAGGAATTAAGACAAATTAGTCTGAAGGACTTATACAAATGCATATATGTACTTTGGGACAAAAACCCGTCCCATGTTATCTTACAATTAAAAATCATATCTTATATTTCTTATAAACGAAGCTAATTTAGCATCTCTCTCTTTCTGGAATGCATGTTCACAATCCATTACAATTTTTTGCATATTCATAAAGTCCGTACTTATGATCTTGTGTGTCTGTTTAATGCGTGTGAGAAAATCTTCATATTTAGTGCCCACATAAGCCATTTGTGTTTGATCTACAAATAAAAAAAAAAAACAAAATCCTGTTAAGCCATGCAAATTTACAACAAATATATGTACGTAACCTTTACGAAATGATGTTCCTTGAGCGGTAGCCGTGCTTCTAAAATTGTTCGAATTTTTATTGAGCAGTCTTGTCGGTGGTGGTGCCTGCACTGAAGTTGGTGCTAATGGTGGTAGCTGTTGTTGTTGTTGTTGTATATGCTGCACCGGTGGTGGTGGTGGCGAAGGCGTTGGAGATGTCTCTTGCGGTGATGTTGGAAATTCATTAAAGGGCGGTAATTTGAACTCTCTATCAACGAATTCGGCTATAGTTGGCCGGAATCTCTCGGGTATTAGCAGTAATCTGAAAATGGCAAACATTTTTTTTAACTCACTGTACAATATTAAGTGCTCCTTACTCACCTCTCTCTATTACCGCGTTTATAGCATAAATAAGCCGATTTCATTTGAAACCATTTTCTTCGTATTTGTGCTGCTGACTTGTTTGGGTAACCTTTTTTCTTCATTTTGCTAGCAATTTGTATAAAAGTGTAATTTGTTGTTTGTGAGGTTCCTTGTACTCTGTAGACATCGCGCAATAGACCCAACATACATTCAATTTCCGCATTATTCCAAAAGTTTCGCTTTAATTTTTCAGTTTTCATGTTTGTTGGTTTTGTGGCTCCTTTTAGTTCAGCATATAAATTTTACGCCTTTTATCACCAAACAAATTAAAAATTATTCGAGATGATAAAATCGAACTAAACTTTTTGGAATCGACTTTGAATTTTTGGAATCGACTTTGAATCACTAACGTCGAAGCACATTTGCGTCGTCAGCGTGTGGTCGTATAGCGTAGCCGCGTGTTTGAAATTTGACTAAAGGCTGGTTTTCATTAGGTCAAATGGTGTCTAATTTCAACGACTTTATCGAGATTTCGTTGCTTATTTAAATAAAGTCGATAAAATTTGTCAAACTTTGACCTAATGACCTAATAAAAACCAGAATAATAGTACATTTACACTTCACCAAATTTGGCGAATTCAAATTAACCACTTCGACACCAATTACATTGCAAATTTGCACCGAAAGAAAATGTACCACCCTGATGTTTTAAACACCTGTAGAGTAATAATATTGGAAGAGTAAAGACGGCTTCTGTCTTTTCCTGGTAGAATTGGACCATTTTCTTAAAAAAAAACTAATTGAAATTGTTACTTGCAGCTGTTAACCCATTAAGGCTCTTGCTGGGCAATTCTAAATGAGGAACACCCGCAGGCTTGCTATTTGGATGAACTGTGGATTATATTTTTCGGTAAATTTTTTGGTGAAAATGAGATTTGTATGGAAAAAAGCGCCAAATTTGCAGTGTAAATGTACTATTATGCCTGGAATACGTGTGCAGCGATTTGGCCTGTAGCGCTGCTAGTTTTACTGCTGCTTGAACGATTTGTAAACATACGTGCAGCAAAATTTACCTGGCAGTTCCATGCCGTGACACTTGAACAACATTTTCAAAACTCACTTAAAACACACATAAATAAGCTGAAATATGAACCCCTGCGGGTTAGGGGTTTAGAATATTGATGTGCTACTCGATGGTTGATCTACGGATATGATGCCTCTCACCTCTCATTAGCCATCTTCTCCTTCCTCATGGATGGAGGGATGCCATGACCTAGAAGGTTCCATTGGGGCATATCCATACAACGTCTGTTGGCCATTACTCTGCGCTCTGTCCGCTAAACAATGTCTTACATGCCGCAACACCTGGCATTTCTGAAGAGGAGCGTCATCTTCCTCGAGAGACAAGGGTCACTCTGGCTCAATTACGCTCTGGATATTGTAGTAGGTTAAACTCCTACATATCTAGACTGAACCCTGATGTGCCGAATGTATGTCCGGCATGCGGCTCGTCCCCCCACAATACCAATCACTTATTTTCTTGCTCATTTGAGCCCACTCTTCTAACACCCATCTCTCTTTGGTCCAATCCTATTGAAACTGCTAGTTTCCTTGGACTCCCGTTAGAAGATATTGATGACAATTAGGTTAAGGAAAAATACGCGTTGGGCAGGACTACACATCGTTACAACAACAACAACAACTGGTCATACCAAATCGCTACCACGACAGTCGGGCAGTACCGCAAGGGAGTACCGCAGCGTACCGGGGTCATATCCGGCCAAGGACTGTCAACTTCGGCATCACTCCCCAAATCCTTCGGGGAGTGTTTTGTTGTTAACAACAACAACAACAACAACAAGCTGAAATATGTTTTAAACACTCAATTTAAAATTAAAATTAAATTTTTTATAAATTTTTTTATTTAAAAATACAAAATAAATGCAAATCACGAAATAAAATATTTGTTTTTTTTTTTTTGGCATTCTGTTTTTGGCTTGTTCGTTGTTGGGTTTTTCGATACCCAACACTGGCGAGGTGTGTAGAAATTTGATTTGAACAGGGATACTTGTGCTTGCCTTAGTACAAACTAGTGTGTTTAAATTTTTACTGCGCACGGTTACTGCACTTCTATTTCAGGCTTTAGGCTACGCTCACATTGCAACCGACTTTTTAATCAGACATTCGGGTGAAATGGCGGGAGGTCATTGGAACACCGGATGTGTGTTTGCTAACAGCCGACTTTTTTACGGACGGTGTTAGCGTAGCCTTAAGGCATCGAATTTCGAAGCGTTTTGACAGTTCAGGCTCCTGGGATTTTTCGGGACTCTCTCATATATCGTCCAGAAAAGTCGGGAGAGGTATCAAAATACGCGAAATGACCTATGTATGCACAATCTGAAAGCGAAGACCCGATATTTTATTTCTGTTAAAAGATATTTAATTTTTTCATGGTTTTTGCCAACAACTTCCTGCTTACCATCAGCGGCTAAAATCTTGGGAAAATACCGTGTCGGGCTATACAAAAAAGAGGATAAAAAGTTGGGCAATTTTGTTCAGCGAGGTTCCTTTTCTAACCATGTTGGCGAAAAAATAATATTAGGTTTCATAAACGCTTATGGAAACAAATAAAATGTACATATCATCAAGAAATAGGCATCCACTTAACCTTTCCCATCAGAGGTTAAGGAGGACATTCGGAAGGCCAAAACCTCCAAGTCAATATGCTCCGACGGTATATCCACGCTAATGTTAGCACATTTTGACCATAAAGCCTGATTTATACGGGTCGTTTTCCTGTTCGAATTTTGTGGTTCCACTGTGTAAATAGCAATTCGATCGATCGACAACCTGTATTTCATCGTCAAACGAACAAATACAAGTTGTCCATCCATCGAATTGGTATTTGCACGATGGTACGACAAAAATCGACCCGTGCAAATGAGGCTTAAGAGATTCAAATATCTAACGGCTGACTTTAATTGTCTATGACCACCTTTCCGTTTTCAATTCCAAATGAAAACAGTCAAAAGCGGCTCCTCCACTAAAACCTGTTAAACCATCTAACATATCCATCCCCTCGCCAGTGGTCAAGACATAAAATACAGTCCTACTCCCTTATAATAACGCCCATCTGCGGCTAGCCGATCATCATTGAGTGTTCCGTTAAATTCACAGTCGGGTCTATCGGCTATTACGGCGGAGTTCGCATCGTGTTTATCGGCATCCACTGCCAAATTCCTATGAAATCGATTGAATCTCCCAGTTTCTCCCGGTGGGAGCACCGCCGGTATGGCTGTTTGGCTTTAGGGCAATAGTGTTGGCAATTAAGAGCTTCTAAGAAAATTGAGATGGACGTAAATTCCTTCATCTCTCTACTAAAGAGCTATATGGCACACAAGGAGTCACTGGGGATATGCGAGCCAAGGACTTTGGTTCCCCAACGGAAATTTCAAACACCACAAAATATGATGAATCTGTGTACACTACGTATATATGTATGTATGTTCACACTAACAACCATTACGATGATTAAATATCATTAACTGAATGGGCTACCGACTTTATTGTTTACAGCTTCTGAAAGCTGTTCAAAATACTCGCCGGCTATATGAATGGATTAACTCTATAATTCTAATAATCACAAAAAAGCACAAACACACTCGTACTTTCAATGCCACATTTTTGGTATGCATTTGCCGGCCACTTGGTGCTGCCTTGCCCCCATCTCACCGAATGCCCAACCATTCATCCATGCAAGTGTCATGCAGTGTATGTAATGTGTATTAAACTTTCAGAGTACTTAATAGCAAAATAAATACAGTGTTAGTATTGTGTCAGTAAAATGTGGTGCTGCTTGCAACACAAAACAAAACAAAATTGCACTCCTTGCGGCGAGGAAGCATCTGGACTGTCGACAGCATTTTATGGCGCTTGACTACCACATTTGAGCTGCAAGCAAACCAGACATGCTAGGGATGGGCAGCGGTACTAAGTATTCGATCCCGAAAGAACAATTTTGGCTAGTAGTTTTAAACTTATACATCCTCTCCTTATATATCCTATCCTAAAGGATCACAGCATCCCAGTCAACAAACGCTAGCCATGGAGTAAGGAAGTTTAAGTTCGGTAGTTTTCAGAACGGGATAACAATGATATAGACCCCAGGAGGATTTACCTAAAAGTTTATACTATTTTAGCTATTTATCTTACCGAATTAGGTCATCTTCGAAATTTTCGACATCGAAAGTGGGCGTGGTTGGAGGGGTAGTTTGGAGAGGTATACTCCCAACGATACTAGTATGCTTTGTGCCAAATTTCATCGTATTACCGTAATCAGTTTAAAAGTTACGACCAGTCGAATTTTCAAAAATGTTTAAAAGTTACGACCAGTCGAATTTTCAAAAATGCCTCCCGAAAAAGGGGGGTGTGGTTATCATCCGATTTCGCTCATTTTCAATAGCAGCCTACCTCGGCCAGAATGTAACCTGTGTACCAAATTTCACAATTTTTACTCAAGTTATTTCAATTTATGTGATTTTCAAAATTTTTGATATCGAAAAAAGGGGTGTGATTATCATTCGATTTCGCCCATTTTAAATAGCAACCTACCTTATACTTTCTGGCCAAACAATTTCATGCAAATATCTCAATTTTTCCCCAAGTTATGTGAATTTATGTGATTTTCAAAATTTTCGATATCGAAAAAGGGGCCACCATCCGATTTCGCCCATTTCCAATAGCAACCTACCTTGGCCAGAAAGTAACCTGTATAAAATTTCATGCACTAAATTTTTACTCAAGTTATCGTGTACACGGACAGAGGGACGGACCCCTGCGGGATAGGGGTTTAGAATATACCAGAGGTAGGCATACCGGTAGTAAGAAGCGACTAATATACACATAGGTAATGACGTGCTAGCTCGATGGTTGATCTACGGATATGATGCCTCTCACCCCTCATTACCCATCTTCTCCTTCCTCACGGATGGAGGCATTACATGACCTAGAAGGTTCCACTGGTCATACCAAATCGCTACCACGACAGTCGGGCAGTACCGTAAGGCATTACCGCAGCGTACCGGGTTTATATTCGGCCTAGGACTGTCAATTTCGGCATCACTCCTCAAAACCTTCGGGGAGTGTTTTTTGCTGCTAACAAACACAACAACGACGGACATGCGTGTAGGAGTAGGTGTAAGAGTAGGTCGCCTCCCCGTTGGTGCACCCTGGATAACGCTAAATGACCTACACGGCTTGTTTCTTGTATTGCTGGTTCCATGAGAACGGTACCAGTACTTGTGCTGTACCCATCGTGCCGAAACGACCCGGGTCGTTTTCTTATATCGACCCGGCCAAGAGCAATACACTCGGGGTGACCCTGTCTGACACCTCGTTACAACAACAACCACATGCCTTAATGAACTTTTTTTCGAACCTAAGAAGTTTCTATATCTATCTCGATTATTTTGCGCCGTTACGTAGTATCGTTATGTGGACAAAATTATAATACCCTTGTACTAGTATTAGTACGCTGGATATAAAAATTAGCGCTGTGCAATACCAAAAATTACTGCATAATTCCATATAACTCGATAATTCGAAAATTTCCAACACTAATTAGCACATTCAACATGGGTAGAAAAGAAACCTCGATGAACAAAATAGCCCACTTGTTTATCCTCTTTTTTGGTAAGCGCGACCCAGTAATTTTCCAGGATTTTATCCGCTGCTCTTGGCAGTCCTTTGGAATGGTGATCCCTCTGAAATGAAAATAAATTTATATAAATTTATAATAATTTATTTTTTTAGAAGATATGCCAAACTTGGTATCGAAGAAAGATATTTTATTTCCATAAAATTATTTCTAGGTAGAGTTATCAGCTGGGGTTGCCACCTAATTTTTGGAGCATACTGAAAATGACTTTTCGAAAGTTCTACATTTCAAGCTTTCCATATTAAATAGACCTATTTGGGATATTTTTAGTGGGTTATCACCTTTTGCAATTTAAAAAAAAAAAGTGCTGTAAAAATACTTATACATAACATACATATTAATATTTTACGATGGAATATAGCCCATCCTGAATAAATTTTTTTTAAATAATTTACGTCTTTATGCTAGGGTTGCCACCTAACGCTGTTAAATTAGTTTTCTTAGAATTTTCCCGAATTTCTCGAAAACGAATTGTGTTATTTGGATGAATTTGTTAAATTTAAAGCTCTCCTACATAGGTATCGCCACTTTAGATATTTTGCAAGGTTGCCACCTAACGATATTATATATTTTTATTTTGCATATCCGTTTTTATTTTTCCACATTAGGATAGACTTTTGAACACATGCAATATATATGTTAAATTTCATGCTTTTCTACTCAAGAGATGTCACTTGGGATATTTTGCAGGATTGCCACCTATTTGCAATTTAAAAAAATTTAGTGCGCTATGGCAATGTTCATATTAAACGAAAGTTATTTGTAGTATTTAAAAACATGGGCTGCCAGTCAACTCCACGGGTAATAAATTTTGCATCTGGCGTTGCCACCTTGACTTGTCATTTTTGGTTATATCCTTGATTTAAAAAATATTCCGTCGATTCAATGTGTTAAATGCTTCTACCCTAAACTCACTGAGGGATCCAAAGCCTGAATTGAGGGCGAGTCTAACTAAATCTCATGAAGTCTCACCTAAGGGGCAAGGAAATTTAATGTTATATAAAGAATTGTGTTTCAGTACCTCGCCGCCGCATGGCTCTTGAAAGAATACCGACATCCCCCCATTACCCATCTCTAGCATATACAACAACTGCGATGGCAGGCTTCAGATCAGCACATTGCAGCTCAGCACGTTTATTGCATCCTCATCATCAATACGAATGCATTTATGCTCATTGAACGTATCTCAATAGCGGGAACGTGTTCTTCATTCAACGTTTTGCCGGTTGATCAACCGTCTGAACGACCAACCAACCAACCGACACTCCGACTATTCAACCATACGTCCATTAAACAGACCTGCCTGCTGCTACTGAAGTATGGCTACACCTCTTATTTCAAACTTAACTATATACAGGGCTTGCTAAAGCTACTACATGTGGTAAGTATTAAAAACCATATGTAAACTGCCGAGTTCCTCTCCTACCCATATATCCAACCAGAATATGAAATAAAAATCTAAATTTTTGCTGGAGGCAAAACGGTAAGCGCGCAAAGTGCGTACGGCAGCAAGTTGCAAGCTGCAGTGCTAAAATAAACTAAAACCGCCTGGCTGGTTTCGGCCAAGTTGAGTAGTGGTGTAGTCGCGCTGAGCCGAGTTCAGTCAAAGTCAATGCAAGCCGAATATTGTGATGTTTTGTTTAATCATGCATTGGGTTTTGGTTTCGCCGTCTGTATATTTGTATGAGATATGAGTACAATATTGCCTGCCAGCTGCCAATTGCCAGTTAGTTCGAAAATTCTTGTGAGAGACGAGTTTGCGCGCTACTGCACGTTTGACAAATGGGCAGGTTTGGCGACTACTTAATATTCACACTGCAGCATAGATTGTAGATCGATTGCCGCCTATTAAAATTATAATTATATTTTTATAAAGTGTGCTCTCTTATTTGTATGGAGGACACATTATTAAAAGGAATTAAATTACATCCTTCAGTCACCGACTATCATTCAAAGCGAACAGACGTATCTTCTCGCAGTGATTGGTTGTGCTTACTTGTGTATTAACATTCCGTTAATCGCGTAATCTACTTTGTGCTCATATTTGTTTTCTTAACAATATAATATTGTGCCAAACCACGTGATTGACATCACACTTCTTACATTTTTGGTTCTGTAATCATGGCCCCGGGGCCTCCGGATAGGTCGCCAAATAGATTCTCTCAATTAGCAGATTTTCTAGACAACCCAACCAAAAAGAAAAAGAAACCTAATCCAAACTCCGATATTTTCCCAAAACTTACCCTAAGGCGTAATGCCACTCCTAACCCCAAATTCATATTAATTTCTTCACCAGATAAGAACGTTTCTCTCTCTAAACTCAGCCCATTTGCAATCAAAAAATGCATCGAAGCCATCTCAACTGAAATCGACTCCATATCTCAGCTTCGCGACGGCAGCCTTCTTGTGCTAGCCCGCAACGCGCAAGTCGCAGAGAAATTCTTGAAAATAAAAACCTTTTCTAACCTATGTCTAGTGAATGCCAAACTACATGAGACATTAAACTCCGTAAAGGGTGTTATTTACGCTCCTTGTTTAAAACACGTCGACGAAGAGGAAATTATCAAAGAAATGAAAGACCAACACGTCACAGGCGTATACAAATTCACTAAGGTAGTAGAGGGCGAACGAATAATTACCGGCCAAATGGTCCTTACTTTCGATTTATACCGTCTCCCCGAGACAGTAGACGTTGCTTGGTATAAGGTTAAGGTGGAAACCTACATCCCCACCCCGATGAGGTGCAAAAAATGCCAAAAACTGGGGCACACCGCGAAACGCTGTGATCGCAACCCCCCGATCTGCTCCAAATGCAACCGCCCTGTACACGATCCAGATGAGTGTACTAGAACCCAATGCGCTAACTGCGAAGGAGAACATGCTTCCTCTGACAAGAATTGCAGTAAATTTAAAGAGGCCAAAGAAATTCTGAAAATTCAAACCTTGGAAAAATGCAGTGCAGGCGAAGCCCGTCGAAAATACAATAACACTGTACGACTCCCCCCGCTTCCCGAATCCTTTTCAAGCACCGTCCGAGGAAATAATACTAACCCTTCGTCAAATGCAGTATCGCAAGATACCGCCAAAACTACACCACAAAACCATATTTCCAATAACTCAGAATCCCCCAACATTGCAGAAACAACCACATTAGTAATACCTCAAAAACAACAAACAGAACAACAACCTAAAGAACAAAAACCAACCACCTCAAACAACGCCAACCTTAACTTGGCAACAGTAAATCCAAAGCCAGCTGAGCTACCTAGCTCAACTAGCCAAACCAACCAAACAACAATGTCACCAATATCTCTTTTTACCCAAAACCTCTTAAAAAATAACGATTATTTTATGAAAAGCGTCGAAAATCTCGACAGTCCTATAAATCTCTCTGCGGACGAGCTTTAACAATATTAAGTTTTTTTTCTCTCCTTGTAAAGTCTCCTTTACAAAGGTTGAGAATCTTTCCTTTTTTCATCATGAACCTAAATATTCTACAATGGAATATGAAAGGTTATTACAATAACTTCTCAGAATTACAAATTCTGATCAAGCAACACAACCCAAGCATAATTTCAATACAAGAAACACACTGTAGCTTCAATTCTACACCTACATTCCCCAACAATTACACAATCTACTTTACAAACACAACAACTAACACAACATCCAAGCAGGGTGCTGGTATGATGATAAAAAACCACATTCCACATAAAAGAATCAACATCAACTCCCCCCTTCAGGTTGTTATAATAGAAGTCGAATTAAACACCAAATTCACGATTGCGTCCTTATACTTACCGCCTAGCCAGCAATTTAGTAGTAGGGACCTTACAGATATTTTCAGCGCGATAAGTACTCCGGTAATAATACTTGGCGACTTAAACGGATGGAGCAATCTGTGGGGATCAAGCACCACCAACCACCGCGGACTCACTATCGAAAACGCTATAAGACTGTCTGACCTATGCGTCTTGAATGATGGCAGGCCGACTCACTTTTCCACCCATTCCACCTTTTCCCACGTTGACATATCCCTATGCTCTCCCTCCCTATTTCCGTTAATAACATGGCATATCCTCGATGACCTTCACCATAGCGACCACTTCCCCATAATTTTAAATTTTACATATAATCCTTCCACCCCTCTTCGCACAAAGGTTCCTCCAAAATTTCTCTTAGACTTTGCCGACTGGCCAAAATATACCAATCAAGTGGACATTGAGCTTGAACAAAGGGCAAAATCGAGCTCGCCAAACGAAGAGGCTGCAAACATATCCAAAGCAATTCGCTCCGCCGCCAACCTTTATATTCCACAAGCGTCTAACTCTCCAAGAACCCATGTTCCATGGTGGAATAAAGATCTTTCCATACTTAGGACAGAAAAGATGAAAGCTTGGTACAAGTTCAAAAGTAACCAAACCACCGAAAACCTTATAAAATTCAAAAAGCTCAACGCAAAGTTCAGGAAAGATATGAAAATCCAAAAAAGAGTTAGCTTCCAAAAATTCACAGAATCCATATCTCCCTCCTCGACCATCCCGGAAATATGGAACAGACCCTACTGAAATTGCCAACCAGTTTGGGTCAGTATGGTCTAGCTATTCATCTGACAGTAACTTTCCAAATAAATTCTCAATAGAAAAAAAACTGGCTTTAAATGAGACACCTCCACTTAACGAAGTACACCCATCAGCAGTCCTTATCGAAAAACAAATCTGTGAAATGGAATTGTCAATGTGCATTGCCAAAGCAAAAGGAAAAACGCCTGGCTTTGACCGTATATCATACAAGTTGATTAACGAGCTATCCGCACTAGGGAAATCCCGACTTTTACATCTATATAACAGCATATTTCAAACAGGAATTATCCCACAGAATTGGAAAATAGCAACCATAATACCTATCCATAAGCCGAATAAAAACCCTCTCACTACTGAAGGTTACCGGCCGATATCACTACTTTCTTGTTTATCAAAAACACTCGAGCGGATAGTAGCGAACCGTATTGCGTGGCTAATCGAGACACAGCAACTAATAAACCCTAACCAGGTTGCCTTCAGAGCCAATAGAGGCTGCACCGACGCACTACTTCACGTTGACTACTATGTCACAAAAGCTCTTTCAGCAAACAACCACGTCTCCATTCTATCACTTGATTTCGAAAAAGCATTCGACCGAGTCGGGTCACACATAATACTCCGTCGTCTTCGTTCTTGGGGAGTCGGCCCTAAAATCTTCAATTTCGTAAAATCCTTTCTAAGCAATAGAAAATACCGGGTAAGGATTCAAAATGTCTTTTCCAACATTTACCCCTTAAGCAACGGAATCCCACAGGGTTCTCCACTATCAGTCATTCTTTTTAATATCGCTTTCAACGAAATTAGCGACATTATAAAATCCTACAATCGTGTCGACCACTGCCTCTATGCCGATGACATATATATTCTCTGCAAAAGTAACGACAATGAAGAATCTAATTCAATTTTCAAAAACATAGTAAAAGATATCCTAGAATGGGCTGACCAGTCCGGAGCCAGGATATCTCTAGATAAAACAAAAAATTTCCATATTTGTAGGAAACGTTCATGCGACTTTTTCAACCGAAGATTATGTATAAATAATGTAAACATTGAAAATGTAAAAAAACTAAAGATCTTAGGCATTATATTCTCTCATAATTATAAATGGAACGAACACTGCTTGTATCTTAAACATTCATTAGCTGCCAGAATAAATGTAATTACATATCTTGCAAGCAAAGCATGTCATGTACATATCAACACTTTAATATATTTAACTAAATCTTTAGTTCTAAGCAAAATCGATTACGGGCTCTTTCTCTTCGGAGGCTCCCCAAAATCAACTCTAAACATCTTAAAAGCAATGTACCACCAAGCAGCGAGAGCGAGTACATATGCGTTTCGCACAACTCCTATCCATAATCTTTTGGCAGAGGCTGGTTTACCGACGATCGAAGAAAGGGCATATCAAATCAAAACAAGACTGGTCTCTAAACTCGCATTCACATACAACTCGGTAATCACTGAAGACATCCGAAACATAAGTAACACGAACAGAAACAAACGTCATCACTCGGTAATGCACACAATCATTGAGATTGCACAGAACATGGAACTTCCATTTTCATCCGAAACTTACCAAACAAAAAACCCTCCCTGGGAAATCAAGAAGGGTTCCTGTGACCTCACGATGACCAGATATACTAAAAGTAACACACCAAGAGATGTGTACGCTTCGCTATTTCAAGAACGCAAAGCTCAGTACGAAGCAGACAACTGGACCATTTGGTTCACAGATGGATCCAAAACCGATCACGGCCCAGCCAGTTTCGCAGTAGTCGATAATACGGGCAAAATTCTGAGAGTGCAAACTCTACCAGATCAAGCATCTGTCTTTACAGCGGAAGCGATCGCAATCCGCACTGCCCTTACAATGGCACAAAATAATCACCACAAAACGCTTATTTGTACCGATAGCAGCTCCGTTCTAAAAGCAGTGCAAAATCCTGCCTCTAACTCCAACATAATCAATCAAATACGAGACCTGCTCATCGATAACGTTTTAACTACACGACTGATTTGGATACCGGGCCACGCTGGGATTTATGGCAATGAAATGGCCGATAATGCAGCAAAATCAGCTATGTACACACCAGTAACTATGGAATACACTTTTGAAAAGAAAGACCTGCTAGCGACAATAAATCGAAAAGACAAATTCAAATTTTCTCTCGGTTACGTTTAGGCCATACAATGGACACCCATGAACATCTCCTGAAAGGCCAACCTCCTCCAACATGCTCCCTATGTGGAGACAATTTCACTGTACATCATATCTTTGAAACTTGCCCTGCCATCGGAGCAGCAAGACACCAACACCTCAAAACCAATTGGATCGAAATCCTCAAAACACCTACCACAGATAACATAAGATGCATCAACAACTACATCAGCCATATAAGAGCCCGTATATAACAACAATCATCAAATTTATTTAAATATATACTAACTTTTTCTCATAATTTTAACTAACTTCTAACAATAGGACAAATTATATATGTATATCCATATATGTATAATGCACCACGAAAGTAATGTAAACAGAGCTGATGGCCATGGCAGCTAATGCTCTTTCCTTTATATTAGCCAATTAATTTATTTAATTTGTTAATAAATAATAATAATAATAATAAATTACATCCTTAAAAACTTTCCGCTTCCAGTATTGAGCCTTCGGCGGGTAGATACGCTTTAAATGGGACAGGTCCTTTGGGTGGGTTGGCAGTAGATACAGTCGTAGTGCAAGGGAGATATTATCTTGCTAGGAATTTTGGTCATACCATTACCATACCATTACCATACCATTACCATACCATTACCATACCATTACCATACCATTACCATACCATTACCATACCATTACCATACCATTACCATACCATTACCATACCATTACCATACCATTACCATACCATTACCATACCATTACCATACCATTACCATACCATTACCATACCATTACCATACCATTACCATACCATTACCATACCATTACCATACCATTACCATACCATTACCATACCATTACCATACCATTACCATACCATTACCATACCATTACCATACCATTACCATACCATTACCATACCATTACCATACCATTACCATACCATTACCATACCATTACCATACCATTACCATACCATTACCATACCATTACCATACCATTACCATACCATTACCATACCATTACCATACCATTACCATACCATTACCATACCATTACCATACCATTACCATACCATTACCATACCATTACCATACCATTACCATACCATTACCATACCATTACCATACCATTACCATACCATTACC